>JAFELO010000209.1:694038-716416 GCA_017140195.1 Eumaeus atala
GTAGGGGCGACGGCTGCCAACACTGATATGTCCTTCCGAGAAGAAAAAGGAATTATTTTGTTTTTTACTTCTATAATTTTCTATCATCTTTGTGAAACCGATTCATACCATGAACATTTCATTGTTTACTTTCATGCCCACACAGCTTTAACAGAGTTTTCAGTTCAGGTCTTCATTAAAACACCGCTAAAATTACCACACAGTGGCGACTGCCTTTATTCGTGCTTTTAAAATTTTACTACTTTAATGTCATAAATTAGAAAAATTAAATAACTTATATTTACATGACGAAACGGTTACGGCTAATGACATCGAGAGACTGGCGAAGAGAGCGGCGTACCTTAACGGACATAACCCAGCCCTTGTTTCGCTAACAGGCCCCTACCGAGCAAACTGTAGTCCAGTCCGGAGTGATCGTCTAACTGGGGCACATTGATGGGGCCTTTCAGAATCGGGTAGGACGGGAGCAGAGGTAGGACAGGTTCTTTGTAAATCGGTGCAGATATTATGGGCTCCTTATAAATCGGTGCGGATATTATTGGCTCCTTATAAATCGGTGCGGATATTATAGGCTCCTTATAAATTGGTGCGGATATTATTGGCTCTTTATATATTGGCAATGGAACGTCGTAAATTGGACGCTTTAGAATAGGTAGAGGCCCAGGAAGCAGTATGGGGCTGGGATATAGTGGTTCCTTATAGATAGGTTCCCGGGGTAATGTAGCTTCTTTGATTATTGGAATAGGGTTAATTGGTGGTAGTATCGGAGCAACTGGCGCTACTTGTTTGATTATTGGGGTACTCAATATAGATGAAGTTAAAGCTGCATCGTGTCCTGTTCCTGTGAGTAGAGGTGCAGAGGCGAGGCCCTTCAGACCGAGGATTGGTCCAACTGAGATTGGTGCGATGAGTTTTGCGGGTAACACCGGTATGGGTGCCTTGTAAATTGGCGCCGAAACTGGATGCAGGTTTGGTCCAATACGCTTCACCACTGCGTTGAAACCGGATTTGTCGTCGGCTCTGTACTCGACAACTCGTATGCTGCCGTCCGGCTCCACCAATGAATATGCACCTTTGACAAAATATTGAATCAGTAATGCCTTCAACTCACACTACAATAGTAGTATTGGTCGTAGTTACACAATGATTTTCTCTAGATCACTGCCTCGTGGTCTAGTAGTGAGCATGTTCAAACACAGACCCTGAGGACCTGGACACGCATCCCGGAACGGAATAAACAAAAAGTATTATTTGGATAAAAGTTTGGTCAAGTCGTCGGGCTTGCGCCTGATTTCTTTCGCTCTTGTCGGCGTGCTGTCCCATTAAAATGGAGAATTAGGGGATTGGACTTTTGTGTCTGCTCACACACCTGTGCACTATAACATGTCCTAAGCGGATGGCTCGTCTGTATGGGTATGGGGAAATTGCCCTAGGAGGGTGTTATTATATTTATTACTTAATTACCTGTTACAACGTCACCGTCTCGCTTCTCCCATTGCGCTTTGTTGTCGCCTGTGTGTGGATCTCGGACTGCGTATTCAAAAGCGTATTTGGGGTATGCCTGTAAATTAAATTGTTTAACTAATGATAACAATATCTGTGATGTTTAACTCCTCAAATGAAAATGTTTGCTTGTTTCTCCTTTATGGCCTTCGAGATAGAGTACTACTACTGGATTTAGCTTTGTTCAGAATTGTCTAAAAAAGTTTTTGGACAGATGAAAAAGCAAAATAAGCGCGCGTTTTTAACATGGTAGATTTATTTGCCGATTTTTTAAACCGAGTTGTGGATTCACTGGCACACCTCTGCCTACCTCTTCGGAGAAAATGGCGTGAAGGTACCGAACTGGTACTATGTATTTGCTGGCGTTCAGAAAGTAATCTTTATAATTCTATTTTGAAAAACAAATTTCATTTCATGAAAAATGAACTGAAGTTTTGTGTGTTATCATGATTTTTGGTATGATATATTACTTACGTAGTAGTCTAAAGAGGCGTAGCCTGGGGCGTACACGCCGCCCAATTCTGCGTCGTAACCGCTAGCGCTAGTTGACGCGTACAGAGCGAAGAGGCATATCTGGAAACAGGAGTGCACTTCAATTATCACTCGCATCTGCTAAAAACAATATCCGCTGAAAGTGAAGACGGCTCAGAATTTCTTACTCTGTTACTAATAATAATAAGTACTTTGTTGATGCTAAAGATCGAATCTAGTTGTATTATTACAGGTGATGTTAAGATTAATCCAGTTAATGAAATCTTTTTTTTTTTGTTATCACTTTTTACTGTCTTCTGATTAACATTTTAAAGCGATATACGTATAGCGATATAAGTGTTATAGATCAGAAGATATTGTTATTTTGTCTAACAAGAAAAATCCATTAAGTACCCTAAGGATATCCTAACATAAACAATTTAACTATATTCCCATGATTAATACAAAATATAATATTTAAAAAAAAATTGGCAATTGTCACCACACGAGGATAACTGATCGACGCCAAATGGCATATTATTAGTATTAATAATTCTTCCGTCTCCTAAGGTTTCTACTAGTTGGTGTGTAAAGTTCGCGTCGTCATATCATTGCTGGCGCATGATATTCCCAAAGATCACTGACCGTAGTAAAAACCCTCATGTCGGCGACACGCGTTGAGCACGGGGTTAAAAAATGTACTGATTGGAAATCAGATGCGTAGACACTTTATAGGTTTGCACAAGACCTTCAGTTATGCCCAATGTACGGCGGATATGTTTCACGCGCGCTGGCCATCGCTTGTAATACTGAGCCGCAACTTGCATCAGGCTTCCTCATTTTCATAGAACCTTCGGTCGGTGAAAACGAATTAACAAACAGTTGTAACACACATTAATGCGAACATTGAGGTTTTTCAGTGTTTTGCGCAGAAGTACTTGTCGAATTACGCTGTGGAAGCGAGTTTTGGGAACTTGTGCTGTGGTAGCGAAGAAGCCCCTGTATAGCTTCATGGGATTGCTATGGTTGGTCGTCTAGGTTTCCGGTCGAAAGGGGGACCAACCCCTCGGGAGAGATGCAACGCGATATGAGAATGTTTATAATAGGATATTTAACTATTATTATCATGGGCAGAGTAGCTTAGGGCTTTCTGATACCGACTCTGACGTCGCTGGCAGCCCGCGCGCGGTAGTTGCAATTCTCTTTCTCTGCGCTAACGTCAATGGCTCATGGAGATGACCATGACCGGGGTTTATGGTTGAAGTTGGTTTATGTACTCCGGCAGTGGCGTAACAAACCGGGGTTTATAGTTGAAGTCGGTTTATATACTCCGGCGGTGGCGCAACTATGCCTTTCATATGCCTTTCATTGGCCCATTCATTGGAAGAGTCTCCTCGGTCTCCCAATGTGTAAAACCTATGAATGTTATGTTCCACCTGTGGACTGTCCACTGAGCAGGCCTCAGGCTGTGGTTTGTCACATTTTTCCGATCTGCCACTCTATACGCCACTAATGGCTGGTTGTCATGGTTACGTGTTAATTACTCTACGTAACTAGGTTACGTGTAAGAAATTTGTAATTTTTCTGAATTTTTGCCATTATTTGTGATATAGCCGCCCGAAACCGGGAGGGACAGCCAGTAGTCCGACGATAATACATCTACTCAAGTATTAAATTAAGCAAACGACGGAATGTTTAAGATAAAAAAGAAGTTTTTTTTAACTTTCATCGCACGTCAAATTTGTTGCTTTGTTGTTGGACAGTGTGTACTTTTATAATATTTAAATTTTGATCACCGGTCGACCTCTAATTTCTGTGCTTTATAATATTATGGTAGGGTCAATTATCATACGGATAACCTTAGTAGTGGTTAGTGAAGCGCGTGTTGATGCAACGTGTCGATGTGCTCTGATTGTCGCGAGCCGCCGCACGTCAGCGGTTCAGAAAGTGTGCGCCGTCAAGTCTTGCCTTGCCTTCCAATCTCTTGGTCTTCCAGACCAAGCTAGAGAATGAAGTAGCCGAATCTCTCTGGCATTTATGATTGTGTTGATGTTTATAGGTGTTAATAATCACCAAAAATCGATTTATGTGGTAGAACGTTTCGAAAATCTATCCTTGTATTATTTAAATTCATATATATTTTATTTCTTCAAAAGAGCATACATGCACAATATATTTATTTCTGTAGACATTATCTTACATGTATTTTTTCCGCGGATATATTAAAAATTCATGGAATCTATCGAATTGCGACCATTTTCATTGATTTTTTCCTGTAAAACTGATATAATCGTTCTTTTAAGGCGTGTGGGCGTCAGCAGCTCGCACCTCCACATATACTTTTGTCATATAATGAAACATTTATATAACCTTGAGTCTTATTAAAGTTATATAAGAGTACCTTTATGCTCGGTTACCGTCATACGCTGGTGCATCATGTGTCCTAATTGTCATAGTCATGTCTATTATATGTCGTACAATAATGGTATATGACAACTATATTACTTAGTTATACAACTTTACGTCGTGTAAACGTTTTTGTAGTATAAACTATGTAACAATGTCAGTTTTGTCATATTTATTACAAGGAGTATTTTTACCCAGTGCAACCCACCACAAATCGGATAAGTTTACCAGTGTAACCTGTATACACACTGAAGTATCGCACACATTACACTACACTACATTAATTACCAGGCTGATTGATAATTGGCCGAAACGTAAGACTTAAAAAAAAGAAAATGACATTATATTCTGTCATCGGACTAACTGATTTTAAACGTGGGAGACATTGTAGCGAAGACGCCAACAGGTCTGGCCGTACAAATGAAGTCAGGAGTCCGGACATGATCTAAAATATTCAAAAAAATCGTTTTGAGTGATCGGCGATTAAAGTTGCGGCAGATAGCAGAGATGATAAGCATCTTCTGAACGCGCTTTTAACATTTACACCAATGTTTGCGAATTAAAAAGCTTTACGCGCGATGGGTGCCGTGTTTCCTCACTGTTAACCAAAAGCAACTTCAAGTGGACGATTCGTCGGAGTGTTTGGCGCTGTTTGAGAGTGACACTAACGAGTTTTTGCGGTGTTTCCGGAAAACCTGCGCCGAAGAAAGCGAAAACGGTTTTGTCGGCCGGCAAAGTAGTGTCAACTGTGTTTTTTGATGCTTGAGGGATTATTTTAGTGGACTATTTGCAAAGAGGAAAAACAGTAAGTGGAGAGTATTATGCAAGCTTGCTGTAAAAATTTGTGAATAAATCCGAAAGAAACTGCCTCATTTAGCCATAAATAAAGTTCTATTCCACCACGACACTCGTCAAGGGTTGCAGTTAAAAAACTCCATGAATTGCGATTCGAATCTAGCTTCGTGCGACTTTGTTGTCTGTGTTTGTGCGGTTAGGTGGCCGAAGAATTTCATCAAATGATGAAGTCAGTGTCGCCGTAGACGAGTATTTTGAGGGGTTAGACAAAAAGTCATTGTCATAGAGAAACATTTTATCAAACTGGTGCAACGGCATTGGAGAAGCGTTGAAATAATTGCATCGAGGTAGAAAGAAATTACATCAAAATTAAGTTGTTTTAAATAGATTATTAAAGTTTTTCTTTGTCGTTATGTCAATACTTATCAATAACCCCTCGTATATATTAATATTCATATTATAGGTTTATAATATCCCTTAACGATGTTATAACTTCCAACATTTTGAAATTATAGAACACGCTGTTTATATTTCGTAAAGTTATATAGTGGGCATATAACGCAGTGAATTATTAAAATATTAATTAAAAAATATTGAAACATTAATATTATATTTAAGGGGCGCAAAAAAATTTGTTACAAATTTACCTAACGTTAATCAGTAAACTTGAATGGTATTTATTTGATAAAATAGTTTTATCACCTCAAATAACAAAGCTATATATTCGGACAAACTTACAAGTACCTTTGTCTTCATCGACTTCAACTATATTTTATACTTACATTGGTAAGGGCCAATTTAACGGGTATCAAATGTATAGTCAAACGTTATATTCCAACTCTATCAAGTCAGGTTTGTCCCCACATCACAAGCGGCAGACTGGTCAATTTAGAAGGGCAAATTAATCTACATATCGTGTGATCCCAACACATTATTAAAAAGTATATCCATCAAATATACGTGCCCTGTTGTCGATAGATCCGGAGCACGGATGCCGATTGCACCCGCGGGGTCTTTGTGGAGTATTCGGCTCAGCCGCGAGTCCCACACGCCCTGGACCGATCGGTTCCCACCCAGGACCGATAGCAGGCAAATCCATGCGCCAAAAATACTCATCAAATACGAGTATATTACGATTTCCGGCTTAACAGGATCCGAATTAAAGAAACTGTCAAATTGCGTATTACATATCGTAGTTTTAGAGTAGAGCTGCTGTCATCTATGTACGTATGTATACAAAACTCTTTCATTACTGAATGACTGACAGACGAGGCACACCCAAAACTACTGAACGCAATAAGCCGAAATTAGGCTAGGGGACTCCCCGAGGGGTTTGAATGGGGATGAAATACTTTTATACGAAAGTTTTGCACCGTTGAAGTTTGTTTACGTGGGTGCAACCGCGTATCGCAAGTACCGTATAATTGAGGGCATACGTCTAGAGCCGCTGATGTTTGTATACATAATGATAACAGTTAAAGAGGCAACGTAATATAACAATTGTATAATGATTATCCGCCATCTTCTCCAATATAATATTACACGACAATCACCGTTACGCGCATTACTTGAAACGAATTTACGCGCCTCCACCCGCTCTGGGTAGGGTCCTGCGGTGTGTGGGGTTCGCGGCACATTATAATGCCGAAGACCCACAAAAACCACCGCGAGTACCATCAGTGCTGCCTTTGATGAGGCGTCCCGGAGCGACGATTCATCATTGCACCTTGACAGAAGTCTCTTAAGGGGCCGAAGTCTCCTCCTCCAGAAGGGTTCGCCTGCACCACAGGGCACCCTGCCAATTTTGGGACAGTGCAATGCACAATGGGACGAGGTTCCCATTCTCGCCCCTTGCCCCGTGCGCAAAAGCGCCTCCTCCTGTTGCTCTTTTTATAACAGGGGACCCCCTCGGCTCTATGGACTTCGTCGGGCTTCAGCTCAGGCTAATGAGCCCACCGCCACGCCAAAGCTTGAAGTCAATATGAGGATACCTTACACCATGTTATAATTCCTTTACTTTTTGTATTAAAGGGGGTAGTCGAGAAAATCGTAGACGTAAAAGAATGCAGCATGACACTACTTCTTACTAAAAATATATATTCAGAATAGGAGAATGAGTAAATGAGAGTGCATTTGTGTCTGCGCAAGCACTTGTGCACTGTAAATATGCACTGCGCCTCTGCGTCATCTGGTTATTTATCATCGGCGCCTGTAGATTAAAGGACGGCTAGGACTAATTGTTGTCATAACCTTATTTAAGTCGAGTCTCTGGTGCGTCTGTCTGAAAAGTTGTCTGAAAATAAACAGTTCAACGGCCTAGCGAATGTTCTCGTTTCCCGCTCATGGAAAGAGATACCCCGAAATTGACGAGAAAGCGCTTTGAACCTTAGTCTAACATATATCACTTTCAAGGAAATACTTTGAAGATATAATACACTAGTACGTTAGGAAGAAACGACGAGAGTAAATTTTTTCGACGCGCGCGCACACCGTCTCGAAAGACCGACATCCTGAAGTTAGTTAAAAGTTAAAAGTTACCACTAAGCGTTATAACAAAACTTTTTACAATGATGTATTAAACACATTTTTTTAAAGATTTTTATCTTGTTACTTGTTGCGCCTGTGTATTACTTGTGACTCATGTAATAAGTACACGAATACTTTATTTTACGAAGAATTGTCTTAAAGTGTCTCTTTCAAACAAACTACTTATTACAAAAAATGATTTAGGTTTCGACTTAGCTTGTCGTTAAAAAAATTTAATTAACAAGGGATTGATTGACTGACTGACAGACAACGCACAGCCAAACCTATTGTACCTAGAAACTTGAAATTTGGGGTTCCTTTTATAATGCAGGTTATATTTTTTTAGAAATTCAACCCTAAGAGGGTGAAATAAGTGGGTGAAGTTTACAATATGGAATATTTCCATGTTAGTGTTCCGTAAACAATTAATTTGAACTTTGGTATTCCATTATATGGGGACAATATAATCGCAATAATACTATGCGCACGCGACGCCATTTTTTGTTTTTTTATCGCCAATTACAATTGATTTCAGAACCGTGAAGCGTCCATTAAGCTAATTATGTTATACAATGTGATTGATTACATCCTAAAAATTACAGGATGTTTAACAACTAACTTAAGGATATTAGATCATAGGATGTTATATTGTGTTACATCGGTCAATTTTCGAACGCTAAGGTCTGTACTCCAAGGTGAATGGTGCATGAATGTAAAGACCGTCCTTGCACGAATGTTAACATTTTTTCCCCGAGCTGAGCTTATGATGTGCAACAAAAGAAGCCCATCACAGCTTCATTCGGTCGGCGACGGGGCTAGGCGTGGGGTCGAAAGAGGGACCGAATCCCTCTCTCCGGTAGATGGGCGAAATGCATCCCGATATGAAAGTGTTTATAACAGCAAATTTAACTATTATTATCATGGACAGAGGGACCGAGAGTTCCCGGCTCGCCCGATCCTGACGTCGAGGGCAGCTCGCGCGGGGTAGCTAAAATGGCCTCGGCACTGATGTGAACGTTTGGTTCATGGGGAGAATCATTCCCAGGGTTGCCACACTCCTCCTCTTTCACCTTTTGATGGGTGAAAAGACTCTCGTAGTCTCAAAATATCTAACCGGTACGTCGGTATTACTAGATGTAGGCAAATCGCGGATCATTTTGGAAGTAGTCCCTACTCTCCCCGATCGAGGTACTCAGGTGAGATGTCTTAGAAGTGCACTCTGATAGAGGACAATTCAAAGTCCTTATGTAGGTCGAGGTTGTGCACTTAGCATGGACAGCCGGTGGAAGCAAACTTGCACTTTCTACGTAATCTCTATGTGAGAGGATCTTGCGTGAGCTGTCCTGGAAAATGAAAAGCTTTAAATACTGATGGTACTGACAAATTTTCTTGAAAGGAAGGTGAAAGTGAAGTGTAAAGGTTTTTAAAGTTCATATGTGTTTGCCTGAAAGTGATGTTGAAAATGTAGCTAAAACGCTTAAAGTTAAAATTATTTGCGACTCAGTAGCCCAGGGTGAATCTCCCACCATCTATACTTAATAAGAAAGCTAAAGAGTTTGTTAGTTTCTTTGTCTGAATGTGCTAACCTCAGGAACTAGTCCAAATTATAAAAAAAAATTGTTTTGTGTTGAGTAGTCAATTAATTGACGAAGGCTATATAATAATAATAATAATAATATTATCTGTGGACTTGCTACACCACATTAGCCCAGTCCTGTGGTAAGTATCCTAAGGACTTGTGTTACAGGCAATAGACAACGGAAATATATTTAAAGTTCTTATAAATTTGAGAAATTTTATATATTTAAGATTTTTATTACAGAAATACATATAATACATAATATAAAAACATCCATGACTGTTGGTGGGTGGTTGTGTGGGATTCGAACCCGCGACCTCTGCGTAACACGCGGACTAACCGCTACGTTACCAACTGAGCCAGCCGGTCTTCAAATATATGCTATATACTAATATTAGGAAGAGGTAATGCCATGCTGCATAGAATACGGTAGTGCCATGCATAGTGCATGACACTACATTCTCCTATGCAACTGACCGGGGAGCTACCCCTCGCTCACAAAATACTGCCGTAAAGTGACACCTTCAGTGTCGCGTTACATGCGGTTTGTGAGTAACCGGTGGCCCATTGTAAAGGCAACGCATCGGCATAGTAATTATGTGGATGTTCATGGGCCTCGGTAGTAGTAAAAAAGCTTCGATTTCTCGTTTGCCCCCTATTCTATAAAAAAATACCATGTTGCTACGACTAAAAATACCGGATTTACGCGGCTAAAACCGCATGGTAATGCTAGTGAAGGTATACAATGTAATGACACAATAATTATTCTGGAGCTTCCTTCTAAAAGAATTACGGTCGGAAATTGTTTCATCGGCAGCAGTCAGAACTCCACCTCCGGACATAGGCCCCTCCCAGAGAACAACTTAATAAGATAACCTTCTGGCGCTGGGGAAGAAAGGTTGTCTTATAGAAACAGACAGCACAACGTTGGACAGCCTCCCACCTTGTGGACTGGTGAGCCGTTCAAGGTCGCCGCAAGGGTGCCTCAAGCAGCTCGTGACAATTATCAGTGTCCCTTTCGAAACCATATCCAATTCTTTTTTGGGAGATTTACTATTTTCGGTGGCCTAGCTTCAGAGGTGTCCGGCTTCTGATAGATCTGGGGCAATTCAGCAGCGTTATATGGTACTAAGTTTGACGACTTTTTGGCGGCTCTCTGCCCCGCGAGTCTCACTCAAGGCCATTGCTGGTGAAAAATAATACAATCAAAATAATAAAAGTCCAGAGCCTCGCCGGTATAGTTTACATTCCATAAAATAAAATTTGATACTGGTTTTTGCATAACGTAGTGGCATTGGATTACTAGTGTTATATATCTGAGTAAGATGTTTGAAGACGTCAAGTTCTTACTCTATGTTCACATCATTATCACTGTCTTTTTAAAATGTAAGAATGTAATAAAATTATCATTCGTTACTCCATATCTGCATTACAAAACAAATAATTTTATAGCATTTTTAGATTGCACGAATATAATATCGGTTAGATTAATTTAAAGGAATTAGAATTCTGGCTATTTACTTTTAATACATTTCGGCAAGTTTAATGTACGTTGGTAAAAAATAATAGAATTACTAGATGATCGAAGAGGGATCGGGACTCTGGCCTAAAACTTTAGTGCTGCTGCATTTACTGGAGGACTGAGATGACAGATGTCCAGTTACTACAGATGACAAGTTACTGAAAGTAACCGAAGATTTTATAATTATTCCATTGTTTATAAAAACCTGTGGTAACATTGTCTTACAATAAAAGATTTGTAAAAATCCTGTCTCCGTTTCAGGCATACAGCTGTCTGCCTGCGACAGTTCTCGCCTCGTGCGTGGAGAGCGCGTGGGCCGGAGGGGGCGGGTCGCACACGCAACTGTCGCGCGCGCTGTGGCTGTGGTGCGGTGCGCTCGGAGCCCGTGTGTGGCTGCCTCTGCTGGCGCGGACACGCCGCACCGACCCTGCTCACACATTCATGGCCAAGAGGATCATGCTGCCCTTTCATCTAGATATCTATCCACTGAGTAAGACATACAGAGTCTTCAATCCTCATCTTGAGATTACGTCATACAGTAATGTTTCGCTCTCTATGGGTATTGAGTTTCAATATGACATAATCAGTGTTTTTGTGTGACGTTATCATCTAGTAGTAGATTTTTAGTCCTTACTAGGGCTTCTGCAATGATGATAACAATGTCTGTAAAATATTGACTAGTGTTGAACGGCTAAAGGTCGAACAAATAGAAAACTTACCACCACCGTTTCCATAGGGTTTTTTTTATAGAATATGGAGGGCAAACGAGCGATCGGGGCCTTTTTACGACTACCGACGCCCACGAACGACGCTAATGAATCACATACAGACAGTTTTTGAGATTTTAGTGACAGATATTTCACAGGAATTTATTTAATATGTAAATAGTTGGACAATGCAGACAATACCAAATATTTATGTATTTTCTCGTAGCCATTCTGTTCGACGACGCCATCTTACTCGGAGCTGAGAACGACACGACGCTGTACGCGTCCGACGCCAACTCGGTGTTCTCTTTGCCGTTCTGCGTCATCAACAGGACGGTAAGACACAGTCACAGTATCTGTGCACTAACCTCTCGGGAATGTGAAGCCCCTCCCCGTTCCCCTTCCTCTTTCCCGTCATCGCACCGTTGCGTCAATACGTCGGTCATTTATTGACGTCAGGTCTACAGATAATATTGTAACCGAGATATAATAAATGTGAAATGCGCCGACTTCAAGTATACAGGCTACCGCCAGTTCCCTAACTTAGCTAGTAGTATTTGAAAAAGTTTCAGAAGAGGTAGTGTCATGGTGCATAAGGCCGGCAACACCGTGATCCTCTCGCTCGCATGATACCGCCGCAATGTCTCAGCTGTACAGTCGCGTTACGCGCAGTTCGTGTTCATGGTGAGATTGAGCGGGTACCGTCTCATGTGGTGTCAAGAGTCCTCGCAACCGGCGTGTTGGTATGAAGTGAGTAATAAATGTGGAGGCAGCGAGACAAATCTGTAAGGATAATAACATAATCACACTTAATAATGTCTGTAGACCTATTATGCCACGTTTGCCTAGTCCTCTGGTAGTCCGGTCGCAGAGTGGCCCTCGAGATCCGGTCGGGGTCCGTGGAGTGGCGGCGAGTCGGCTGCGGCGACCCGCAGGGATCGATACTTGGTCCGACCCTGTGGGACGTCGGGTACGACTGGGTCCTGCGAGGTCGCCTCCTCCCCGGGATGGGTGTCATCTGCTATGCGGACGCTACCCTCGTGTATGCCCGGGAGAAGGACTCCAAGGAGGCGGCGCGGCTAGCCGAGGTCGGTGTAGACTTCGTAGTCAGCCACTTAAAGAGATTGGGGCTTCGCGTCATATTCGACAAGACCGCTCTTTCCTCCTCTTTCGCGGGACCGGTCGCGAGGGACCTCCGCCGGGGGCTGCTCTACAGATTGGAAGGGAGAGGGTCAGGATGACCCCGCACATGAAATATGTTACTGGGCTCATCCTTGACCTTCGGTCCCCTCTTTGCTATGGTGGGCAGACTCCTCCCGAGCCTCGGAGGCCCTAGCGCAGCCTGCGGCTGTCTGCCGGCGTATGGTGACATACGGTGCCAGGGCACTACATTAAACGGGTCGTCTCACTGCTAGATATGAGGCGCATCTGCGCTCTCAGACGGTCGTCGCAGTGAGTTCGATGCGGGGGCACCGTACGGTTTCGTGGGCTACAGCTACTGCTCTGGCCGGTGATCCCCATGGGAGCTCATGGCGGAGGTTCATGCTGAGGAGACCTACTCCTATGTCTCGGATAGTAGGGGGCTCGGTGAGAACCCCACGCAAGACGAGATCCAGCGGGTCCGCCTGATAGGGCAGGAGTCATTAATGTGGAGGTGGGGGGAGGATGTGGCGCAGCAGCCGTATAGCTCAGGCGTAACGGCTGCCTTGCGCCCGGTCCTTGACCGGTGAATGCGCCGTAGGCGCAAACCCCTCACCTTCCGTCTGACGCGAGTACTCACCGGGCATGGTTGCTTTGGCGATTATCTGTGTCGGACGGCTTACAGTGAGCTGACGACTCGTTGTCACGATGTCGATGACGCAGCGGTGGAGTCCACCGCTGCGTCACAATATGGGTGGCTCTGCGTCACGATGTGACGTCAGTCATCGGGGGGACTTGTCTCTGTCGAGCACTATCAGCGCGATGATCTATAGTGACGAGTCTTGTGAATCGTCGGCTTCCTTCTGCGAGGCAGTCGTCTCCCAGAAGGAAGCCGACGAGCGGGTGAGATTCGATTTTTGTTATATTTATCGAGGAGATTTCAAGATTTTATTATAGAAATACATATAATACATATATAAACATCCATGGCATAGGCGGGATTCGAACCCGTAACCTCTGGCGTAACACGCAGGCTAACCGTCACGTTACTAACTGAGCATGCCGGTCGTAGACAATATTGATATGTGACACTCCTTTCTCTCTCGACCATGTGAGGGATCTGTTGTGAAGATGTGTCGTTGTAGTTATTTCCTACAGTGTACGTGTGCAATTTTAATTTGTGCAAGTAAGGAGCTAAACGCGTACGACTGCAGACTAGTATTATAGCCTTAAACGGTATTCTGTTTCTCGTGCCCGCAGTCGCAGGTGTACCTGCACCAGATCCTGCGCCAGCTGCTGCGGCGCAACCTCGGCTACCACGCCTGGGAGATCGCCCGCTCGTGCGCCGGCCTGGCATACTTCCCGCACGCGCTGGAGCTGCTGCTGCACGAGGTGCTGGAGGAGGAGGCGACGAGCAAGGAGCCCATACCGGACGCGCAGCTGCCCAGCGTCATAGAGTTCGTGCACGAGTTCCCTGTGTACCTGCAGGTGCGTCTCCGCTGCCACCCACAAGTTTTCATAGAATATATGTTTAGATCACCAGCAAACTCTTAGGAAGAAGCTACGTTAGTTTTTTTAATAGCAGAAGACGAGAACGGAGCCTTTTGGTGACTACCGACGCCCATGCACATTCCCATGATTGTTACACAGAAGCGTTGCCCTCCTATCCCCCCCCCCCCCTTGCAATGGCTCACAAACGCAACAGTGACGCTATCACTACGTCAGTATCAATTAAGCGAGAGGTACCTCCCCAGTCGTGCCGGCCCAATTCCGTTGCATAGGAGGATATAGTGTCATGCAGCATGCACGGCTCTACCTCCTCCTATGCAGCATGGCGCTACCTCATACTAGTTCTACGACTTTTGAAAACATTACATTTGTTCATACAAATAGACTTTAGAGGCCTTCATATACGACAACTACTTATAGGTGTATTTAACACGTGCTGATTCCCGCGGCTTCGTTCGCGTACTTCATCGATTTGGTCAAAAAATAGAATTGCATTCACATCGGTCCATTAGTAACGGAGATTAGTGTGTACAGAAAGACAAACATACATTTTTTTTGTGCTACTGTTTCCTTATCTCCCTATTATTATCATTTTTGAAAAATATTTAATGAACTAACACACTTTTTTTTACTGTTCTATCACTTGGATAAAGATATTCGCAAGAGAGTTTTCCGAGGATACTAAGAAATACAAACTTGTGACAGTGTTTTCTGTCTGTTTATTGATCCACACATGCATTTCGATGCAGACTTTACTAATCTGTCTACTGGCTGATAATATTATAACATTGAAGAGTTATTTCGATGCAGACTTTACTAATCGGTCTACTGGCTAATAATATTATAACATTGAAGAGTTATTTCGATGCAGACTTTACTAATCTGTCTACTGGCTAATAATATTATAACATTGAAGAGTTATTTCGATGCAGACTTTACTAACCTGTCTACTGGCTAATAATATTATAACATTGAAGAGTTATTTCGATGCAGACTTTACTAATCTGTCTACTGGCTAATAATATTATAACATTGAAGAGTTATTTCGATGCAGACTTTACTAATCTGTCTTCTGGCTAATAATATTATAACATTGAAGAGTATGGTTGATCACGCTAATCTCAAAAACTGCTAGCTCGGATTTGCAAAATTATTTCGGTGTTAAATAGTCCACATACCGAGAAAGGTCAGAAGCCAAGGTGGTATACCGTGCTGCGACAGATAGGAGTTAATATTATAAAACAAACAAACAAACAATCAAATGTTTCCTACATTCGATTGTTTGTTTTTTGCAATGAATAGGTTCCGAAACTACTGGTCCGATTTGAAAAATTATTTTACCTTAATTTGAAAAATTATTAAAATCCTACACTATATATGACAACGCTAAGGATTGGTATGAATATTTTGATAATGTTACTAAATGTGTGAGTGCCGTTGTTCTGTCATAAATTGATTTGTTCATGGTAATGTGTAATGTTTATGAGACAGAAATTACAATTTCAAACCTTTATAAGAACTGTCATATTTTGTAAAATATTCGTGCGAAGCTGGACGGGACTGCTAGTACATGTTATAACATGTGTCCGTAGACAGTGGTGCAGTGCGCTCGCAAGACGGAGATAGCGCTGTGGGCGTACCTGTTCTCCGCCGCGGGCAAGCCCAAGGAGCTGTTCCAGGAGTGTCTGCAGCTGAAGATGCTCGACACCGCCGCCTCCTACCTCATCATACTGCAGGTGACGCCGCCGCACAGCACACCAGCACGCAGGCTTACACGCTCCAGGCCAGCAGGCGGAGTTTAGCAGCCTCTGTGCTCAATCGGTCTCGACATCTGTGGCCGGCGATGCTGTCCTGTATATAAGCTCCTTTAGCCACACTACACTAATTTGTTTTCCGTGTGGTAGCTCATACGATTTTGACAGAAAATTATGGCTGATTGAATGGGCGGAGGATTATGGATCTGTAGATTGCCCGCCTGAACGCATCTGCATGATGTTTATGGGACTCAGTAGTCCATATCCCATATATATCCGGTAGGTAGTATTCTATAAAAAAAACGCGACGAAAGTTATCGATCCATATGACATTATAAGCGGCTTTACCATGCTGCATTGCAGATTAATTCGGAAGTCGACCAGGAGGTGACTGACGCTCACATGACTATGTGATCGGCATTATTGTTGTTCGTGAGGTTCCAGTGGTCCTTTGGGGGTGGACGGAAATAGTCTCGTTTGCCCTGTTATTCTTTGAATTGTGTTCCCAAAGTTTACTCATTTTACTACCCGAAAAATGCACATTTCAGCCCCTACATCGCGTGAGTATTCCTACAGCTTGTTTAACGTTAAAGACTAGTACAATGTTTTAACCTTCATGCCATTTCAGCTCTACAAGGTAAAAAGTTTTAAAATCTTCATTCTATACTTAACTTTCACTTAGCAAAGCTAATGTTCTAATGTAATTTGCATTACATTTTATTGTTTTAATTAAATGCAACGTTATACGCACTGCAACATACACATGCGCAGCATCTCGTGTGTGAGGCGTCACGTACGTGCGTAGTTTTATAATGAAAGTGTGAACTGTCAAACAAAGATTTGATTTTTATTAATGATTTTTTTTTATTTTTTTTTAGTGTCGGGATCGAATTTATATCCCGGAGCTAACACTAGTCCAAATTAGTTAAGGCTAGCTGGAAGTAAAGAGTGAAAAAAGGAATATATATATCTAAACGTGTTAGGAATCTACTCGTAAATCTTCTTACTATATATATGGGCAATACATCGGCATAGTAATTATGTTAATGGTCATGTGCGTCGGTAGCCGTAGAAGGGATCCGATTTCTCGCGTGTCCTCCTATAATAAAAAAAGTATACGGATACGGGTAGCCTTCAAAATGCCCCGATTGTTTGTTTGCGACCCTAGACTAGAAAAAAGGAGGCAGCTGCCCCTTCTTGCTCTCTGCTGCTGACGATACATTTCTCATTCTACACATCATTTTGACCCTCCCCCCTGAGTTATCCCCTGACGAGATCCTTGTCTTGAAAATCAAATGGAAACAATTTTATAATTTTATTCTAGAATCTAGAAAGTTCGACGGTTAGTAGACAACTCGCAACCCTACTGTTGGATACAGCGCTGCAAGAGGAGCGATGGGACCTGG
Source organism: Eumaeus atala (assembly GCA_017140195.1). Lineage (NCBI taxonomy): Eukaryota > Metazoa > Arthropoda > Insecta > Lepidoptera > Lycaenidae > Eumaeus > Eumaeus atala. The sequence goes on from JAFELO010000209.1 coordinate 711,357, forward strand.
CAAGAGATCTGGTGCGCTTCCTCAGGGCAATAGGTGTGTACGTAACTGGTAATAGGTGTGTGGTAAGGCACTAATTACTATTCTACTGATTGCATTGTAATTTTTAGGTAAGAATCCTGATATTCTAGGTTTGAGTCTAGGATCCGACCAGAAGTGAAGAAAAGTGTACAATCAAGAATATGGGGATGAGGGGACAGAGTCTTCACTTGTATCTTCGCGCACTTGTGCCTGTCATGACATTACTGCACTACGGGATTATGAAAACGCTTTTTTTATATGTATCATAATATTTCCGATATCTCGCGCAGACCTTATTGTGGCGGTGGGGCTCAGTAGCCTGGGGTGAACCCAGGCGGAGCCAATTGAACCGAGGGGGGGATCTTTGCACCCTTTTTATAAGAAGAGGGGGCTAAAGATCAGGAGGAGGAATCGCTCTCGTTACACCTCTTATAAGATGAGGGGACCAAATAGCAACAGGAGGAGATACTTTTACGCACGGGGCGAGGATGGGAACTTCACCCCATTGCACTGTCCTAAACTCGGTGGGGTTGTCCTGAAGTGGGAGGAACCCCATCTGTGACGGTGGAGTTGGCCCTTTAGGGGGCTGACTAGCCGTCGAGGTGACCGCATGATTTGTTGTTCCGGGGCACCTCACTAAGGACGGCGCTGATGGTACTCGCGGTGGTTTTTGTGGCTATTCGTCACTATCATGTGCCGCGAGTTCCACACACCACTGCCGGGGCCGGCGAAGGGGCGTAAATGCGTTTCCCCGCGTCAACAACAAAGGACCTATCTTGCGTATAGTATGTGTGTAGTATTACAATTTTTCAATACTTTATCAATGATAATTGTCATATATTCAAGAAATCAAACTAACATTAAAACTTTACGATATTAGTGTACATGAATATCACTTTAAATGTAAGTAAAATTAAAAAAAAATGTCTGGATGAATAAATGTCGCAGATCCAAACGACGTGGACTCGCCACGCAACTCTGTGAACGTGACGCAGAAGTACGGGCAGATCGCGCAGCCCGCCGTCACGCCCAATGCTGAGGACCTCTCCGTCATACTCGGCAGCATGCAGGTGACATGGGTTTTGTATTATTTCCGTAGAAGTAACAAAAAAGATTAACATTTAAAATATTTACATTTTGTAAACAAAACAATCTCAGAAAGTAACATTAAGTAATTGAGAGACATTAAGCATATGAATAATTGCGTATCGTACAGCTGGCTGGTGGACGGGGGCGTAGCTTTAGCACGACGCTGGCGCCGCGAGAGCCATCGCCACCCGCGGCCGCACCCGCCGCGCGTCGCACTGCCGCCGCTGCTGTCAAGCGCAAGAAGTCTGTGCCAGCGCGCGCTGATCGGTATGTACGCACGCACACGCACGCCCATGCACGCGCTCACCATAACGGCACGCACTCGCATAAAAAGACGCACACGCTAAAAGACGTGGTCTAAGATCCGGTGTAAGTGTACATACCCTAATCTAATATTTGATAATGATAAAAAGAGTAAAATAGATGATAGAGAGATATATACCATAAATGAAATTAAAACGAAAATAGGTTAACTAGATTCGGGGTTGATAAAACAGTTCATACAAATGAATATATGCCAAGAGAATGTTATCGGAGGGATAAAAAATATATAGCTTACCGCCCAAATCTTCGGTACGATCATTGGGTTGCCTCTTCAGATTTTTTTACAAAGTAAAATATTTTAGGCCCTTCAGTTTTTGGCTGATTTATCATCCAAAAATCCACAATAATTGTTCGCCTTAGTAGCAACTGTTCTTCCATCTTCCAATTTGCTTATATGTGTGACATTATCCTTAGGGCGTCGATTAGCGAGGTTGGCGAGGAGGCGGTGATTTCTGGCATGCTGCAGCGTCACATGAGGTCCGCACTGGTTGCGGGGCGGCTGGCGGCGCTGGGAAGATTGGCGGCGGCACTAGAGCTCCAGCTGGTGGCTTGGTTGGCGGGCGAGAGAGAGCGTGCGGCCCGACTGACGGGGGCAGTGCCGGCGTTACAGCGGCTGCATGAGGACTTCCGTTGGCCGTATCCGGACCCACCCCCCTCGACAGAACACGCTCACGCGGTGCAACAAGAGCGTGAGTAAATTTTCGTTTTTTAAGTTTTTCATAAGGCAATTTAGGCGTTAGGTTATTACTTAACTGTGATTGTTATAAATTCAGTATGGTGATTTTATGCCATACTTGGTTTAGGCCCGTGTCTAACGGTGGAACGGAAAAAGGGGTTTCAGTGAATCAGTGTAATCAATAAAATTTAATTTGATGTGACACTTACAGCGGCGACGTACACGCATGCTACAGAGGCGGACAGTCTGTGCGGGGACAGCGGGTACATGAGTCTGTCGCTGCGGAACGCGCTGCCACTCAACACGTCGCCGGGGCCCGTCAGGTACACTAGCTGACAGAATGCAATATGTTTTATCTTTTCTGAACGATGCTCGTGTACTTTGCACTGTAACACGAAACTATTAGACATTTCATTTACGTACTACGGAACTTATAAAAGTATTTGAAACTTTTTCTCATTCTTAAAAAAATTGTAGATTACTGTTTGTCACTTTTGTTACATCCTCCAAATTGTTCCTTTCTTAAGTGATTGTCACCCCACCATTTAAACTTAGCAGAGTGTACATTTACGTTATAGTTCCGTTGGAGAATGCAGCGTGGCGGAGACTGGTGGCGCGGCGTGGGGAGTGGGTGAGGAGCAGCGCTACGCCGCGCTTATGGAGAGGCTACACCAGCATCAGGCAGAGCGCGGTGACCACCGCGCGCACGTACAGTTGCGGTGAGCGCGCACACACGTACACCGCGTCACACTCAAGGAACGCATAAGCACGGCTACCATCGCTTGCATGTACATTGAGCGTGCATGCAGTCGCACACACGTACTGACATGCACGCAAATATGCTAAGATTTACACACACGCACATGAGTACGAGCACGAAGCTTTTGAGTATAATTTGTATCCTCCTGTATTTCAGGTATTTCCTGCAGCTGATGACGGAGGCGATGTGCGTGGAGTGGGCGTTGGTGATTGCAGTAGTGCTGCGAGACGCGTTGGCTGTGCTGCGCTGTGCGAACATGGCGCGTGGGCCCGACGTGACGCTCCCCGCTGCGCGCCGCCTGCGGGCCGCGCTGCTTGACCTGCGTGCCTGGGCTGACGCCGAGTGGTGAGGGCTCCACTGATCTGTATATATGCATGCGTGAACCTAGCGAGCGAGCCTGAGTTGACGCTCTCCGCCTTTCTGCGCCGCACGCCGCCTGCGGATCGCTTTGCTTGATGTAATCTAAGGAATTCTTTTTCACGATAAAAGGTATTTTTATGTTATTCCAGATTCGTACCTGTACCTGTGCCATATTTCATCTAGATCCGTTGGGATTTACGCAAAAATTATAGGAGTCCCTATTCGCTTGCATGGCCCGCATGTAAAGTAAATACATATACACCTACTTAAGAAAAAGGAGGCTTGAAAGGTGATTGATGATTATCACACCACGCGACGGTTTGACTAGCACACTAAAATTTCCATCCCTATCTCCAGCCACGGCTACAAACCGTTCATGATGGCGATCAGCAACCAGATCCCGTTCCTGACGTCAATCATCAACACGCGCGAGCGCCGCCTGTCGCTGTCAACGCGCCCGCGCACGCCCAGCACCGGCTCCCTCAACCAGGAGGTGAAGCCGCAGGAGCCGAAACTTCCCCCTCCGCAGAAGGCGCAGGAAGTATCCAAGCAGTCCGTGAGGAAGGAGTCCCCGGGAGTGATGCCCGAGCCCTCCCCTCCCCCGCCCCAACCCGTCGTCGTGCAAACTCAGCGTGCGGAGTCCTCAAATTGTGCCATAGTGTAATACTTGTGCAAGTATTATCCTAGACCAAGTCATAGATAACAGAATCCTAATTTGTAATCCCAAGGTGTGGGCAAATGAGAGCCTCGGTCGCGCGCATCTCTCACACAACCTTCAAAGACGGCTGTCTTCAAGTTGAAAATGAAAATTGTTTCACGTAAAATGAATCTCTTTTTAAACGTCGTTCCTTATGAAGAAACTACTATGAACGTATGACGAAAGTATGGCTTCGCCTACGCCCAGTTTCTCCCATGCTACAACATTTTTTTTTCAGCCTTAACAGTTCGAATGACTACGAAATGCTACAACAGCATGCTGCATGATCTAGCCAGGAATATTGCGGCATTTTATGGCGCGTGGCTCCACGAGGTCCCTGACAATGACAATTAAGATAGGGGAAACAAGTTCGTGTTGTGACACTTGTAAAGTTATCTATCATTAATTAACAAATTATCTCAGCAATAATTCATTATCTTTTACTCTAGGGTCTATAGAATATAAATTGGCACCTCCTTGTAGTTGGTGGTTACTTAACGATTTCTTAAGTTTTTGCGAATGTAAGACACTAATATAATAAAATTAACGGTCGTAAAATAATTAAACAAACCGATAAAGTAGTTAGATTATAATTAATGGTTATTTTTTTAGATTAAACATTCGATAGTTCTATGTTTTAACAGTTTTAAAGCATAACTAGCTTTAAAAAACATACTTATGATTGGAGAAGAGGAAGTGGGTTCGATTTATAAACATAACCACAGAGTAAATTTTATATAACCGCTATACGAAAGAACATGATAATCCATGACTCCTACTTATAAGTCTACTCGTGCCAGATACACCAATTTGGAAAGAAGAAATTTTGGTATGTATGATGCCGATAGTCGACTAAAGCAAAGGAACGCACACGGGCGTGTTGTTTCTACATGTTGTGTCAGTGGTTACTTTACGATTTCTTATGTTGGCGCGTTTGTTACACATGTAATAAAACTACTTTAACGCGTTTTATCGCGGTTCACTTAAATTTATTACTTCAGCACTATGGATGTAGTGCCATGCATAGTGCATGACACTACATCCTCCTACCTCACGCTCACATAATACCGCCCTAAAGTGACGTCTTATGTATCGCGTTTCGTGCGGTGTGTGAGTGGTGGCTCATTTGGGGGGGG
>JAFELO010000209.1:716480-759103 GCA_017140195.1 Eumaeus atala
CAATTGCCCCCCCCCCCCTATTCTATAAAAAAATCTTCGTCTATGTCACAAAGACATAATAAATTTAATTGTCATAATAATCGTAAATTGATTGTGATTTAAAGGTGACAAATATATTGAAGACAATACAACTTATAGGGAGCCGGCGCATCTGTGATGCGGTTCGCATACACAACTGCAGCAGGTGGCCTCTATTTATAAAAAGGTATTTTTACCATCCTGAAGTTTCAGAAGACTTACAACTACGATGATCGCAGACGAACTCAGGTGACAGGTGTCATGTTATACACGTTGATAGTAGTTGAAAAGGGATTGTAAAAATACTTAAATAGACAGCGGTAAAATGTGTTAAAGTAAGCTCATGACAACTAATACTTACTAGAATAGGATAGTAGTCACTCGGTCGTCCCCCCGGTAACGGGGTCCGCATTTGCGGGTTTGACTAGACGGCCTGTGGGGCTCGGGGGTGGACCAGGCCTGGTGTGCCCCTGTGCCGTGTGTTAGGTTTGTAGGTGAGTGGTGGAGTAGGTTATGCAATGCATATGCCGGCCACGCAAACCCTAGTCCGCTTGGTGGATCAAGTGGTCTAGAGGTGAGTTAACGCGGGTGCTGCCTCCCGTTAGGTACTCGCGCATGCAGCGGGGCCAGGTGGTACTACTTAGTTATTGTAATGCTATATAGAGTGTAACATTGTAACGAAAGCAAGAGTGATTTCGCCGCTTTACGGAGTTTATCGTTAGATCTAGTGACGCTACATGAAGTTTAACACAGTTTTTATTAATAGACATAACAGATTAAAACTGGATATTCTTTATGATATTAATTGAATTAACGCAATAATACTAATTTATTATAAAATTTTAATTAATGGATGATGGTATTATAATTTGTTTAACGTAATTAATTTTAGTTATATCTGAATTATGGATCGTGTAAATATCGGTGCTCATTTTCATTTCCATCAATTTCTAGTCTACTCATTTCGTCTAATCGAAAACTATATTAACATAATGTATATTATATTTCTCAATAAGAATACAATGGTAATATATTTCGAGATTTCATATTTAGAAGTAAGTACCTATATATAGTAAAATGTCTTCCCGGAGTTATTGTGTAATTTTTAAAAATTTGATTTGCTTAAGCATCCAACAAGAGGTTTAACTAAAATATTTATAACATTTTATCATCTCTTTAATACCTTTTGCTTTTCTGTCTTCGGCTTTTTTTTGGCAAAATATTGTTTTTTTTTCAGTGACGGCCTCTCTTCCAATTTTTAGTATTTATATTTTACTCACATAAATGTTCACACACATTTAAAATATATATATATATATACGTACACGCATTAGCGTACATGGCCGCATAGAGGTGTTGATTGACATAAAACTACGCTTTGCTTCTCTGGCTGTCTCTTTCCCTTTAGGCAAAGAAACTGTGAAAAGAGTTTTAAAGTATTGCAATCAGAAATGTTATACACTATATAACAGGAATAATTCTCTAACAGATTCATTGTAACACCTATGAAAATGTCCAATAACGCCTATTATCAAGACGTTATTGTGCCCTTGCTATGGTATGTGGTTAGCCTCTTCAATACTACCTCCTCTTATTTCTCGCTTTACACATTCTACTGTATTTGGGTAGAAATAATTATTGATATACAATACTTACAAGGGCAAGGCGCTCTGAGATTGCTTTTTATAAACACTAAAGTTTACACTTGTGTGTGTGTCCATACACTCTTCACTAATTAATTTGAATGGTAAAAATTATCCTAAAGTATACCCTCTTACATCCACGTTCCTATCTATACAAGGATTAGAAGATAATAGCTTTAAAGAACCGGATTCTCTCCTCTTTGTCTTTTCTCTCGCTTTCTTAATTAAAAAAAAAGTAAAATTACAACAAAACTGGCAGTAAGTTGGCTTACGGACGATAGAATTTTACGCGATAAAGGTTAATTGATCTGTAAAGGTATAGCCCAATAGAGAGAAAGAGACGACTTGTTACGTCTCAGGCTCCGCCCTTTCAATACATTACTATGCCTCATAACGTTACTATGACGTCATACTTTTTTGTTCGTGCAGCTAGCTTTATTTATTTACAAGACGTTATCTCGTCAAAAATTATATAAGAGCTGTGTGAAATAAAATCTCACTAAAAGTATTTTCATATTTATTGGGGCCTCTATAAAGGCACGTATTTTGAATCCTGTGGCACTGTGTTGGGTGTCGTTACGAATTACAATTCTTTCATTTACTCTTTACTTCACGACTCTGTCATTTATTTTATATTTGATTTGACAGTTGCTATATTTTTAATGCCAATAATTTATTATTAATAAATAAATTAGTACAAATAATTATTTTCCTTATGTGTCCATATAACAGATGTCTTGTGTATCATTAGTTGTAATTAGGCTAAATATATTCTAGGCATTAACATCGTTACTAAATTATTAACTTTTATAATTACTCGATGTCTAAAAATTTTTATAAAATTTTATCTAATGTAATATACAGTACTGTTGTTCTGTAGGCGAATTTATGTATGGTGTCAATCTGTCAATTTGTTTTGAGTAGAAAAATAATATTATTCGGACAATCTTTTGGTGTTTGTAATGTAAGTAATTCTTTAATTCTAGAACCTATATAAATAATATAGTTGTATGATATTTCTAAATTTTAATACGTATTTATATTGTGAACATTCCGTATTGGTTGTAAGAATGAATTTTAACATTTTTAAAATACGGTGCGAGTGTGTAATTTTATTTTTAATATTTCGTCAATAGATAGTTTCCGTCCATGTTAAATTAATCATTAAGTTATGTAGCATACAGATTAAAAAGGAGCGCCGACTCCGTGTATGAGAAGTGTCCGATGAAAAGCAATTAATGGGCTTGTTTGATTAGTTGAAATACCATAAAAAGTTCTTTCTCATTTCGCAGGAAAATGATTTATGCAATGACAACGGACCTGGGTGGGATGATTGTGTGGGACTCGCGGAGAATACCAATACCCACTAAAACCCCGCGGCTGGCACCGGCCTATATGGCCGAGGTACGGTACTATCAGCAACAGAGCAGCTAAATTAGGATTACTTCACACTTTAACTCAACAGTATACACCCGTGTCTAATAATGTCCGTTGCAATTATTATTTAATTCCTTCCATCTGATACTTTTTCAATGTGAACCTCCTAAAGTGTGAACGGTGCTCCTTTTCCATCGCTACACTTCTGACATTAAATAAAAACCATTGTTATAATTCCCATAGGACAGACTATTGCCGTTTTGTATTAAAAGAAATAAATTTGTATTCAAATCGTAGATTGTTCATTTCAACCACGTAGCGGAAGTAGTAATTGCTACGGGCCCCGCTACACAGCAGTGTTCATGGTCCATAGCGATCTATGCGCTCCTGGTACTCGAAGTGATACAACTTAGCTTAATCCGGCTCTACTATTCGTGTTAGAGGTTTTTTTAGTATGCGAACTTTAAGCTATAAAAAACTAGTTACTGACACAGCTTAACGAGCTGCCACTAGGTGACTAATGATAGAATATGGATGGAGAAGGGAAACCACCGCAACTATGACTGCAAATGTCTGCGTAGAGAAGGAAGATTAGAATGCATTACAATGTTTGTCTAATCTCGCATACGCATTGTATAGAGAAAAATGGATAAAAAAGAGCAGCAGAGTGAACTACATTTGCGCTCTGTTTCTACTAAGACGAACGGGTTTAGGCTGGCTTCCCTTCTCTATAAATATCATCTCTATGTTAATGACCCATAGGTACGTATATACATTTCCTTCACACTGGTTCTATCGGTCTCTGCCCTAATTGTCCCAGCCCGACCCGAGAAAACATTGCAAGTAAATGTGTCTAATCTATTAAGTTGTCGATTTTTAGGCGACAGACATTCTCGATTTGAGATTCTATCGATTCATATGTAAGTGTTACTCACCAGTCTTCTTCTACATTAACCATTACTGTCTATTTAAACACAGCTATAAAGCGACGGAAACGTTTATAAAAAAGGTTTTGTGTCTAAATTTACTGCTACAATTTTAATATGAAGTGTTTTAGAGTATTTTAAATGTTTGTAAAACCGACATGCTCACTCATTATAATGCGCCATTCTCGTTACACAAAATTGTCAATTAAAGTTGTGATTTAATTGCAGTGTTTTTTTAATAATAAATATTGATATTGATTAATTTGAGCCATCTACATATAAATAAAATTAAAATGTCTTTTCAAACTATCTATCCTTTTCGTGTGCAGTGCTTTACGATATAACACCTTAATAATTGTCTGTTATTCTGTAAGCATCTTTCTTCCCTCGAGGATTTTGATAGTACTTTCACTTAATGGTAGTGGTGTTTATAGGCCACAACGTAGACTACGGATTGCAATCAGCGCAGTGCGTAGCTGCGCATCTAGGCAGTTACCCACTGCGCTGATGAATGATACGTGTGAAGCTACTACTGAATCATAGTCAGGAGTCCGTCAAATTTAGTTTAGCGACAATAATGTCGTCCGTAAATTTCGGCTAATCTCGTGTCTATTGAGATTAGCCAACTGCGCAGGACGTATTATAGTGCACAAGTTTGTGTGCGGGCACAAATGCACTCCCTGTTCCCGCATTCTCCTATTCCGATGGGACGACAGTCCCACACGACCGGAGAGAAATCAGACGCATGACCGACAGCTCAACGTGCTCTCCGAGGCACGGGGGTGTAACACCGCCAACTGCCCGACTTCGGACTGTTAATAGAAATTGAAAAAACACCTAGAACACTGATCTGACCCAGGACTCGAGGACCACGAGGCAGTCTAGCGACAATATAACGTAATGTCTAAACTTTTTTAAAGTAAAACTTTTTTACTCCTTTACTCATAGCAATCCGATGAAGTATTGGGCATGTGAAAACATGTGAAAAAGAAACGCGTCTACCTTGGTGATTGAAGAGGCGTTACCAAAAGTGCTACCGGGTTTCACGTACGGAAGTTAAAGAGGGCGAGTTACATTTTCTATATTAACAACTGTAGTGCGAAGAGAGAAAGGCAAGCACGTGTTTTGTTTCCCACCTACGATTATGTAAGTAAAAACGGAAGACAGGTCATATGACCTATCTATAGCGTATATACGCTCAAAATGTGGCACCATGAAACTAGGCTAATTTGCCTCCTTGCGCTCAGTCTTGCGGAAGCGTCGGTGATAACCGCTTGTGTGATAATATTCTTGCCGATGCACATTTATACTTAACTAAAATATGTTGTTAGCACGTTCTACCTCTAATCTATTTTTATTTTCCACGTTTCCATTAAACGACTTTGGAAGAATAGAATGGGTTTATGTTGTCCATCAACAAAGAAAAGAAGAAGACTGAATGCCCAATGGTCACCGCAGAATATGCTGAATTCTAGAAATGAGGATAAATATATATCCAACAATAATAAAATACTTATGAAAATAAACCCCGTGTATGTTTTCGTAACTTATATGCGATAGGTAAAAAGTATAGTGTCTCATCTACTTAGGTAATCTATGTTTAAGCGCGCCATGTTTGGCTTCGAATCATCAAGGTCAATATTACTTGGAATTGAAAGACTACGCGCGACACGTCTTTGTCCCTTTCTTTTGTTCGGTAATTGGAACGCTGTCTCTTCCTCAATTTAAAACGCTTTTGTTGATGTAATACGCTTTGTGTGTGTGCGTTACCGGGGCCAACATTTTGCGAATGCTCTCGTACAAGAAACCTATCTACCCTTTTTTACTTATATAATCTTAGTTTCCCACAATGCCAGCTGGTTTTCTAAAGAATTTTGTTTTGGTCGTGTGGCATTTTCCCATAAAAACATATTTAATACAGCATGACTCTACTTCTTATAGAAAGACTTTGTTCATTATAGAATGAACAAAGTCTATAAACTAAAAAAATGTTGGTTATACATTGAGATCTAAGTGCAATTACATCCCAGGGAATGAAAATGTTCTTCTGAGCGGCTCCCATCAATGTAGAAATTTAATATATGTATATAATTATTTACTCTGGAAAGAAGCACAAAAATGTAGTAGACTTTTTGGATAACGGCTTACTTTGTTATATTAGACCGAGGATACAGACGTATCGAGTATTTTCGAGTTCCACACTACTAGGAATTGCATAAGTTTTAAATTAATTCAAATATATTTCTTAATCTTTAGCCACGAGAAATTATACCTAAATGTATTTAAACACCGATGTAAATAATTAAAATGAGCAAAACTTGTGTGGCATATGCGTAAAATGCATCATTGATGTATATGACGGGGATGTAGGTGGTTTTTGTGAATTTGGTTTATCGAAGTCGAAACCGGAGTAAGGTGTACAGAGTTCAATGAAATTTAAACATTTTATTCAAAATAGGATTCTTACAAATCTTTTAATAGAATATCAAAATTCTACTACAAATAGGTGTGTGTTGAAGGAGGTATTCCCCGTCCGAGACGCAACAAGTACAAACTTGATTCCACGTCAACGAACAAGTCATATATTTTTATAACACCAAAGTTCGGTATATTATTGACGTTTCTTCAGTGCATTTTTCCTTTTTTTTGAGCTAGTTGCGTCAATGGTAACTCAAAATTTGAGAAGTTATTTGATGTCTCAATTGTTGCTTAACGGCCTAACTTGGCTTTCCACTAGCGCTAATTTCCGTCTCTGTACAATATTTGTGACTTTAAATTTCCTTGTTTTAATATTAGTGTAGACGATTATACCATCACAAAATGTTAGTTTCTGTCTGTTTTCATAGTTTAAAAACCGGTTTCAATCACCAAAAGCACGTCACTATTCACTTTTGAAGTCTTCTGCATCTATAAATGTCTATAGATGTAGATCCAGAAATATGTATAGAAATAGATAAATCATTTCAATATGTATATGAAGTTATTTCAAATAAGTGGATTTGATTGTTTTAGTTTATAATTTGAACTAATAAATTGTAATATCGAAATCTTTCCTGGAATGGAAATCTGGAAAATTGTGCAAATGAAAGTAAATACTTTCATTATTAGCGAGATTAATTAACAATGTTATTCATATTATTGTTAGTATATATGTGCTATATATTATTCTAAATATCCAACAAAATGGTCTTTTTTATTTAAGTGGTAAATATGTCAACCAACAATTGAAATAAGCAAGATTTATTTGTAAACAAGAAGAAGGTAAAGAAAAAAAAAAGAGTAACTGTCAAGGGGTCTGACGTGATACCTTTCAAATTTCAATACTTTTTGTTGAGAGAATGTAGAAACATTGATTTTACACGTTTTAATAGTTGTTTTTCTGTAATTATTTACTTTGTTTATGAATTTATAGTTGAAAGCCGTATAACTGTCACACGATGGCAGAAACGGCGTCAAATGATTTATCGATCTCCGAGCTGAAGGCGGAGATCGAAAGGTTGAATCGAGAACTCGACCAAGCAAGTAGTGATAAAATCCAGTCGGCCCAACTGGGCTTAGTGCTTCTAGAGGAAAAGAGTTCACTTCAGCATCGATGCGACGAGCTAGAGAGTTTATACGAGAACACAAAGCACGAGCTGGATATCACACAGGAGGTTAGTTGGCCTAGATACCATAATATTTTCACTTTTCATGCCTTGGTGACTACATTAACGTTGATAAATTATAATTTTAATCTCACGAGCTTCTACACTAATTACAAATATTACTCTTTATTATCACTTCAGTTAAGGTAACAAAAATAATTGCATCTATTAAAGTAATGAGTAACATTCCTCTTTCTAATTAACTTAGTTTTACGAGTCATCAGGATTACACGTACCTATATTACAAATTACAATCAAGACATCACGGCATTGACAATGAAATTGGTTTTCAGGCGTTAATGAAACTTGACACAACTCAAAAAGTAACAACGCAAAGTGGTATTGAGCAGGAAAATGCACTTCTTAACGAATCGGCTGCTATGGAGAGCTCCCTCACTCTACAGATTATTGAGCTGGAGAGTGAAACTAAACAGGTAATTATAACTATTAGAAAAAAAAATATAGATCACATAGTAAATAATTATGAGCTTGTCTTGTCTGCCTCCTGGTCTAGTGGTAAGCATCTTCAACCACAGTCGTGAGGTCTTGGTTTTGAGTCACGGGTCAGACCCAAGTGTTATTGGGATTTTTCAAATTTTTTATATGGTCCGGAGTCTGGAAGTTGGTGGTGTTACACCACTGCATTGGAGAGCACATTAAGCTGTTAGTGCTGCACCTAATTTCTGTCCAGTTGTGCCCGATTGCCATCCCATCGGAGTAGAAGAATGTGTAGTCACGGAGTGCCAGAGTGTGTGTGCAGGCAAATGCCTGCACACACATTCTGGCACTGTAATATATCTTGCACAGTTGGCAATTGTCTATGGAAATGGCAGCTTGTGGCCAAAACCCCAGTAAAAATTATGGATGTACCAAGTATTCCAAAAGTACAGATGAATTTTAGACATACTCCTTTTCGAATTTGGTTAAAAATTAAATGTTGATGCAACAAAATTATCAATTCAACTGTGTTATATATGCATGTTGCAGTGGCATTGTCTAAATCACCGTATTTCAATACGGTTAGCCATTTTCAAAAACAAGATCGTTTTGTTCTGTGACGTGCTAACGATTAGCCGGATTGTCATTGCGAGACGTTCTTTAATATGGCGGCTGACGTTAGGCTCATTAAATATCCGAACTATTTCTGGCGCAATTTCACTCAGCCGTATTGGATGTGGCTAATCATTGGCCCGCTACAAAAGAAAACGCCCCTATTTTACGGCGATGTAGACAATCCGACTGCGACGTCTATATAAAAAATACAATTTATATTCTTTAATGACCAGTGTTATTGCGGCATTTTTATAGCAGGACAAACTAGAAATGAGAGTTACTACCAACGCCCACTAAGATTCGCATATTCGAATGCATTGTTCTTCATCCCATCCCACCAATGTCCCCCGGCAACTCGCAAACCACAACGCGACACCATAGTTGTCACTTTACGCTATCTTGTGCTGCATTACAAGCATGCAAGGAAGTAGGACGTATATCCCCCACCAAATAATGAGGCAATAAATCTCTTTACTGTCACATTCAAATTTGTTCTCTTAATGGGTGTCCCCTAGTAAAGTTGATTACGCGATTCACTTTGAATCACCTGAAACTATGTTTGTATATGAAACAATAGACTAGCTAGACTTCCTGTGTTTGAAACTATAGACTAGCTAGACCTCTTCGTGTTTGAAACTATGGACTAGCAACACTTCTTTATTTTTGAAACTATAGAATAGCAACACTTCTTTATGTGTTAAACTATAGACTTGCATCACTTCTTTATGTTTTAAACTATAGTCTAGCTAGACTTCTTTATGTTTTAAACTATAGTCGAGCAACACTTCTTTATGTTATAAACTATAGACTAGCTAGACTTCTTCGTGTTTGAAACTAAGGACTAGCAACACTTATCTATGTTTTAAACTATAGACCAGCTAGACTTCTATATTTTTGACACTATAGACTAGCAACACTTCTTTATGTTTTAAACTATAGACCAGCTAGACTTCTTGCTTGAAACTATAGGTTACTTCGTGTTTGAAAAGTTATAGTAGCGAGACTTGAGACCACCAATGTACCGTGATAAACCTAGTAGAGTACTGTTAGTCCAGTGCATGCGCCCGCTCAATTCAGCTGCTTATGCACCAGTGAACATGTTTTGAATACAATGTAATGAGTAATGACTGGTACCTTAGTTGGGTAATGCAATTGATGTTCTGTTTTCAAAAACTACTACGTTGACGTCAAAGTACAAAAAAACTATGACGTCATAGTAACGTTCTTAGACATAACAATGTTCCAAATGGGCGGAGCTTGCGAGCGAGAGAGCGTAACAGGTCTTTCGCTCCCTCTGGTGGTGTGATGGATGGTGTGAACAGATCAATTAGTGAACCGTTACCACGTAAATTATATTGTAAGTCTTTTAAAGTTTTAATATACCTACAGAGTAGAATTATATTTTCGGACCGAGGTAGGTAGGACGTGGAGGACAAATTTGTCGTTTTCGAAAGATTGAGTTGGTAGTAGGCCGTTCCTCATTTACATATTTAATCAGGCCTTATTAGTCAATTCCTTTCTTGGGGGCACTCTCGTTCTCGAAGGTTGTCATAATTTTTTGCCATCCCTTTTCTTTTACTTTCTTGATAAATAAAAACGATGGAAGTTACTCCGAAGTTTGCTGTATCTTGTTCTACAGTACGTGTCTTTTTATGTCTTTTAATGTCTACCGAAGCCCATAGACGTCCGCATAATAGTTGAATAGTTGTCCAGATGTGTTGCCCTCCTTCCCTCCTCTCTAATTAGTGGCATCTTCAGTGTCGCGTTTCGTGCGGTTTCTGAGTAGCTGGTGGCCCATTGGGGATGGGGGAGAGGAGGGCAACGCATCGGTATAGTAATTATGTGGACGTTCATGGGCGTCGGTAGTCGTAAGAAAGGCTCCAATTTCTCGTTTGCCTCCCTTTTCTATAAAAAAAATGCGCTACGGGTATCCCACAGACCGTACAAATCGTGACACTGCGGCCACTGTGCGGCGGTATCATGTGAGAGCCGGAGTTCAGATCGGCTGCAGTACAGCTAGGCACTGTCCCTTATTATCTTTATCCTCGTGGTCTAGTAGTGAGCGTGTTCGAACGTAGTCGTGAGGTCGATTCAAGTCCCGGGTCGGACCAAAGTGTTATGTGAGCACGTTAGTCTATCCTGCGCCTAATTCCTCTCCGGTCGTGTTGGACCGTCGTCTCATCGAAATAGGAGAATAGAGAGTGCACTTGTGCCTGCGTACACACTTGTGCACTATAATATATCCTGCGCAGTTGGCTCGTCTGTATAGAGATGGCCGTCGTGGCCGAATTTCGGCTAGGAAGTCATTATCTTTAGCAGATAAGACGTTTAACGAAGTCATCCGTCGGAGAATCTTAAGCCGGTATTGCGCTATATGTCTGTTTAAATGGCAGTATTTCGGTCAAGTACTCTTCCAACAGATGAGTGAGGTAAAAGGTTATAGAATGGCTGCCGTATTTGGCAAACGAGCAGTCGGAGCCCTTGATGATTACCGGCCCATCAGCATTATAGTCATACAGATGCGTTTCCCTCCATTCCTCCTCCCCTCCAATGGGCCACCCAGTTTTCACAAACCGCATGAAACGTGACTGGGCGGCTGTCTCACAGAATGAGCGATGGGTACCTCCCCAGTCGTGCCGGTCTAAAATCGGCTGCAATGCAGCGTAGCCCTAACTCTTGCTAAACTAAGCGTGTGATAGATCATCGACCAGGCGGGAGGAAATGGTGGCATTAATCACCGCCTTGGAGCTCATTTATTGAGGTCTTTTTCTAGCAATAAAGAAGGCTGGTGATGTTTTTAAAACATAAGTTTGTTCCCATTTTAAAGTGACGGGCGCGCAAAAGACAGAAGCGCTGTGAAGCGTTACGCGACATTACGTTGGGGCTTACAGTTTGTTTGAAATTATCGTTACTACGAGATACTATCAGTGATTTATTCCAAATTATAGACGGGTAAAACCGTGGGGTATAGCTAGTAGATTGTATAAATATAGACACACACAAATATAGACGATTGTACAAATTAAATTTTGAGCGATTTATGTAGAACTATTTTCAATAAGACGAAATATGAGTGGGCGGAAAAATAGTAGGTTACGATGTGAACATAAATATGATCTCCGATTCTTACTCTGTGTTGCAATATGGGATTAGTCTGTGACGAAAATAAATGCTTCATCATTTCCAATTGTTTAAATATGGAACTTAGTCATAAAATTGGATTTGAATCGTTTATACCTACTTGGAATTTTATATACTAGTTATGAACTCGATTATTCGATACTCGAATAATGTTAATCTAAAAACATTTGGAGAGTGATGATTTTGACATTGATACAGATAATCATCAAATATCAATCGATAGTCGTCAATCTATAAAAAATGATACTGAAGAAGTCACAGTACAATAACTACATAAATCTCTTTGTGAGTATAACTCAATCCAACCCCGGCCACGGCTGTGTAGCATCTGATACGTCGATCATGTGAGGGATTTAAATAAATCCAATGCATTATTGAAAGCGGTTAATGTAATAGTGGGGTTATATTATTAACTATGCCAATAACCACATTATTTTGAACGCGGCTGAAAATATGTAAATGTATAACACAAAAACGCGAAGTCGCGTTTATTCAACAATAAAAAGGATTTACTGCTCTTCTGTTTATTTTTCGGCACACAAACGGCTGGAGCTCTCAAAGTGGAACCATAACCGATTGATGTGCAGCGTTCGTCCCGTATCGGCATACGTCAAAAATATAAATTTAAGATTGTCGGAAATGCCAGACCTAAATATTTTCGGATAATAGTTAACGCAGGATTATAGGCGTCACCTTGTTAGCTCCGCGTCTGAGAGTTGCCTACGCCCCATATAATCTAATGAGAGCAATTGGCATGAATCATGTGTGGACCCTCTGCGTGCGCGGGAGTGTGTTGTGTTATAATCTCACTGACCTGCGTTGTGTGCATGTCGGCATAACCTACTACTAGGACCTTCGGCATGTAACACGCGTTACTCCGATCCAGAAATACCAACGGCCTTGATACATGTTGTTTCATGGTGTGCTTCTCTCGGGCTCGTCAGTGACAATGTGTTCGTGAGTGGTGAAAGGAGAATGGGAGACATCGCTGAGGTATTGTGTTCGCTCCGGAGACGTCTTGTGTACACGGCTAATGGAAGCTTGTTGTTTGTTGTTTGTTTGTTGGCGTGTAGCCAGCAAATTGTTTATTGTAGTTATATATAATTAGTACGTCAGTTGCCACGTTTTTGGAAGTTCGCTTTCTTTTATTCATTGACAATTTATTCGTTGAATTAATCACTACATACGGCGCTTGAAAATGAATATAAAATTTACTCTTTTCGATTTCTTTAACTAATCCCCTTATGTATAAATTCACATTGGCAAATTGTATTTTGAATTTCTGTTAGTTTTGCGCCACATCATTTTTAACACATTATTTTTTTCAAACGTGACAAAATAGTTTCTATTTATTAAAATATTTCAATTGCTAACGAGTGCAATTTAAAAAAAAATGCACCTTACCTTATTTAACTAAAACTTTTTATCACGTGGCGCTGTTCCGCACAAATCACAACTCATGGAATATTCAAATTCAAATCTTGTTCTCATGTAAGTAATTATATTTTTTATTCATTACACCAATACTTAGTGTATTTTATACATTACAATACAGGTTAGGCAGTAGTTACACTATAATTTCGATACAATTAGTGCATCAGATGTTTTGCATCCTCATTAGCAGTCATGATGCAAGGTATTCGGGTCGAATCTGTTATCAGGCGGTGTCTGATGCTGACTCACTTGTGCAGAAGCTTGGTTCGACGTCACGCCCTCTTAGTAGGATGGGACTGATTGTTAATTATAGTTTGATTTTGTACCGTGATGTCGTTTCACGTTTATAACGATAATCTGAGGTTGAGCGAGAGCTGGTTAAGAATCGAGAAAAATTGGGGAAACGAAAATTGGTTTCACTAAATCGATTTAGTGGATTAAGATTTATGGGTTTTATGTTTGTTGCTACGGAACCCTAGCAACGAGCCCCAGCTCGTTCTTCACCATTTTTTTGTATATGTGAGTTTGTCAGAGCACACTAATGTCTGAAATTGCTAATGGGATTTGAAATATTCTGTTTGTAAATATTAGCGCATTTCTTGGGGCAGGCTATACAACGTTACGATCGAGCTTTAAAGCCCAATCGTAACGACCTTGAGGTTGGATTGGCAGGTGGTTCCGTTTAAAGTTCTGGTTATCCTATTGGGAACATAAATGCCAAATAAACCATAGATTTAGGTTTCACAGGTTTTATTAGAAGTAATTAATGTGAAGAATGAATGTGATAGTTGAAGGTGTTTAGTTAGTTGACACTATAATTGTATTCAGCGAAATCGGCCTTAAGGTTAGGAGAAAGGAAACTTCAAATTGTTAGTGTTTGCTCCACCGTTGTCTTAGGCTATCTGCGGATAACATGAAAAGACCATGGTGCGTCCGCATTTATCATGTCATGTCATGTCAGACATGATCATTTTGGTCCCACAGTCGCTTATCATCTTATAATCCGATTATTAGTTCTTCTCTCAAAAAGAATCTTCATTACATTAGTAATATAAAGCTGAAGCTTTTGTTTGTTTCTTTGAATTGAAAAAATATTTTTGCGTTGAATAGTCCATTTATCTAGGAAGACTGTAGGCTATATACCATGACGCTACGTCCAATAGAACCGGAGTTACGCGGGTGAAACTGCGTGGTGATGCCAGTACATTACATTTGTCGTAATCCTTTTGATCCCAAAAGAAGTTATTATTTAGTAACACGCCATGTCTCATCCGTTTTAAGTAATCTATAGCTATCACGGTTCTTGAGGTACGACCCGGTGACAGAAGTACAGTGGAGTCTTAATAATAGGATCCTGTCTTTTAGTCTTTGGGTACGGAACCCTAAATATCACAGCTGTCCCTTTTCGTGAGAATTTGCGTCTGATGGATTTTGAGGACGGAGAACACATGACATACAGTTTGTAAGAGTTTGATCAAATTCAAGACTCTGTCGACGGATCCTCTTTCTAGTTTAGTGCAGTGAAAAGTGTCCGTGTTCCATCTGGAGCCTAATTCGTCATGGCCGACGGCTCCTAGCTCATTAAGATGATTGAAGTCTTTCTTTTTTGCTCTTTTTCGATCGTGCTATCACAGAATTTGCTTTTCACTGTTATGAAGAAATATCCACTATATGAAATTACTAGATGCATTTCGCGGTTTCGCCTACATAACTGATATTGCTGATTTTGATCGTGATATTACCGAAAACATTCGATAAGTTGGCTATCACTGAAATGATTCTTCAAATCGGACAGTGTCATGAGTAAAACCCGAGATTAGCGCGTTCAAACGAAAAAGTAACCCATCAGCTAATATTAGGTTACGTTACATGAAAAACCCCCGCTCCTTTATTTTACAATGTACTAATTACCTAAGTAGTTATAATTTTATATTTGATTTTTGATTGACCAACAAGATTTGTGATTGACCAATTTTGATGCGGTTTTAACTGAAATATAACGTAACAATGGCAACGGATTGTGATTAGTGTTAGTAATGACTGCCTCGTGGTGTAGTGGTAAGCATGTTCAACCACAGACGTGAGGTCCCGGGTTCGGATCCTGCGTCGGACCAAACGAAAACTTTTCATAGAGCACGTTGAGCTGCAGGTTTCCCTTCCTCGTGTTGGATGGACGTCCCATTGGAATAAGCACAACAAAAATTTTCGTTGAAATATAGACTTGGTTCATAATATTGTGAATTTCCTGCCCCTAAAACTAGGGAGTAGGAGAATGAGGGAGTAGAAAGTGTCATGCACAATCACTTGCGCACTATAATATGTCCTGCACTGATGGTTCTTCTTTTTAGGAAGAGGTAGTGCCAGGCTGCACAGGAGGAATTAGTACCATACATGACACAAACCGCACGAAAAGCGACAGCGACGCTGTCACTTTACGCCGGTACTTCCCCGGTCGTGCCGGCCCAATTCCATTGCATAGGAGGATGTAGTGTCATGCACAATACCTCGTCCTATGCAACATGGCACTACCTCTTCCTAAAATGACTGTGAGGGACGTCTATATCCAGCAGTGGACGTCATCCGGCTGATGATGTTGAGTACATCATAGAGTACATACATTCGCGTAAACTTGGACATCGATAAACATTAAAATTGCAAAGTGGTCGCGTCATCATAAGGATTGGAAGAATCTGAGCATTTGTGTTCTCGAATAGCCTGTACAGACAGTTATAAGAGCTAGACTTGTTGAAGCGTGGCCGTGTGCCGTGTCCGAATTGAAATGCTGTTACTAATATTCGCTCGGCAATGAAAAATACCTCACCGCACCTCTTATCAGTTACAAAGCATTGTTCTTGTTACGTGCGTGTGTGCTAAAGTGTTTTAGGCGTTCTAGGATTTACAATCGTGATAACCATCAATGTAGTATTCTCTTTTCGTTTGTCCCCCTGTAATATGAAACAATGTAGATATATCTTACTGCTCGGCTCCCCGCTGGTTTATTTGCGTTAACCATATCTAAAGGAACACGCCTTCCGGGATGGAAAGTACCTTTATGCAATCCAAATTGTATTGTGTCATATGTCATCCGAATCCGGTAGCTATCACGTGAAGCAATGACAGACATCCGCACAAACTTTCCACATACTAACTGTAGATCGCGACATCGTCCTCATGGACTTCAGACATAGTTTTTTTTTTATAGAATAAGGAAGGAACGACTCCCCATAAATATCCACATAATTACTACGCCGATGCGTTGCCCTCCTTTCCACCCCCTCCCCCTAATGGGCCACCGGATACTCACAAACTGCACGAGACGCGACACCGTAGGTGTCATTTTACGGCGATATCAAATGAGCGGGAGGTACCGCCCCGGTCGTGCCAGCCCAATTCCGTTGCATAGGAGTGACATGCGCCATGCATGGAATTACCTCCTATGCAGCACGACCTCTTACAAACCTGGTAAATTACATAAGGTTTATAAGCTACGTGATCAAGTTGCATCAAAATCTGTTTAGTAGTTTAGGCGTGATTGAGTTCAAACATCCAGACATCCCTACAAATACCGCGTTTGACATACAAGTAACACTAGTAATATAGAGTAGGATTGCAATAAGATGCACATATTGTTTATGAACTGGCACCTCGGTTTCACCTGCGTAACTTCAGTCATACTCGTTCTACACTTTTAGTATATAGCCTTCCTCATGACAGTAGTTATCATAAACAAAGTATTTTTTCAATCCGACAAGTAGTTACAGAGATTAGCACGTTGAAAAAAAAACCCCTCAGCTTTATTATATTAGTATAGATTACCGAATGTCAAATGTAGACTCGGTTCAGGTGTAATTTTATGGAACCGTTAAAGCCACGCCTAAATGGACTAATTTTAGCAAACAATCAGCTGAGTGCCGAAGCGTCTGCACACGAAATGTTTCCATAACTTGATGCATACCACAGTATATATTTACTTCGGTTATGTTATAACAACACATTATGTTATATGA
This sequence comes from Eumaeus atala, assembly GCA_017140195.1. NCBI lineage: Eukaryota > Metazoa > Arthropoda > Insecta > Lepidoptera > Lycaenidae > Eumaeus > Eumaeus atala. The sequence goes on from JAFELO010000209.1 coordinate 733,724, forward strand.
ATAATTCATTCATATAACATAATGTGTTGTATTAATAACATTACGTTTTTATTCTAATTTATGAAATTATTCGACGAGAGCAATACAAATTACTTATTGTATAGAATTATTGTAATGGTACTAGCTTCTACCAACGATGTCGCGGTCCATTTGATTTAAAGAAAAATTAATGTATTCCAGTAAAGTGTACCAGCTTACCAGGCGGGATCGCGATGTCCCTGCGTTGAATGCAATTTTAACATATTGAAGGCCATTGGAAAGAGCGGGGAAAAACGAGCAGGTCCATTTGGTGACTATCGACGTGCGTTCTGGCTGTATATACACGCTACTGGTATACGGTCATAAAGATTGCCCTCCTTCACCCTATTCGTCTCTACACCACGGACACACGATGACGATGCGTCACTCACATGACATGACTCAAAAAACTAGGAAATGCATCAGTATCACGTGAGTGGTTGGGTAGGACGACTGGTCGTGTCGGCCCGGCTAGGCTGTAATGCAGCAGCTACATTACCTCTAATACGACTTGACGGATTTAGGTTGTATTGTGCAAAACAAACGTTTTGCGTAAAGCTATTAAATCAATTATTCATAACTCTCATGCATGGCATGTGTTCCATCGCGCACAGTGGGTACTTTGCAACTTTGGTGATTAGCTCTCCGTTCCAAACGGCTCGAGGGATTTAATGTTAACTAGTTAGTCAAGCTATGTTTCAGCATTCACGTGACGTCATGTTACGTTCACTCTGCATTACGTAGTGGTCCCACGTTCCCTATGGAACGTGTGACTAGATTGTCACGCTTGTGACTGAAAAGTACATTTTTCCGCTATAACCTTCATAAACTAATTTTGACAGTTTGTGGGTAATACGAAACTAGTGCGAATATAAAATGTGCACGCGTTTTCACGTATCTTGTATTTCTTTTCGAAATCAACCGTTGACAAATTGCTAATTACCAACTGGATAACTCGTAGGGAATTCTCCGTCATTGTCATTCTTCATTAAGTTCACCCTTTTAATGTCTAAAGGATTTCCTCCATTTCAGGCGTGGTTTTGTACCGTTGCACTATTAATAGATAAAACCACATAGATGTCGGTAAAAATAAAATGAGGTAGTATAATCACCTATGTTATGTGTACGAAATAAACTATCACAAGTTTTACTAGGTTGACAATCCTATGTCAAGATGGCGTCCTTTAGTAAACGTCGTTAATGTCAAAATGTATACTACGCCACTTGTACCGTAATTTACCGTGGAAATATTAAATAATTCTTCCGTTGAAATCGCCTCTGTGGTGTAACGGTGCGGGTGTCGCCTGTTAAGAAGACCGTTAGCCGCGTGGGGTCCTGGGTTCCATCCCCAGGTCGGGTAACTGTTGTTAAATGTTTCTCAGATTATTTTGAGCACACATTACGTCGTCCGGGATTGGATTGGAATGTGCCCGAAGTGGCCATAGGCTTGCCACCTATGACATCATGGACCTCAGTACCTATTTTTTTGGTTGACGCGGGGAAACGCATTTACGCGCCTTCACTGGCCTTGGTTGGGGTCCAGTGATGTGTGGGGCTCGCGGCACGTTATAGTGCCGAATACCCACCAAAATCACCGCGAGTGCTATCAGTACCGCCTTTGTTGATGTACCCCGGAACAGCAAATCATTAGGACACCTCGACGGCAAGCCAACCCCCCAAAGGACTGACGCCAACTCTACAGATGGGGTCGTCCCTCACCACATGACAACCCCACCAAATTTGGGACAGTGCAATGGGGCGAGGTTCCCATCCTCGCCCCTTGCCCCGTGTGCAATAGCGCCGCCTCATTGTTATTTGCTCTTTTGTCCCCTCGTCTTATAAGAGGGGAACAAAGAGCAGAGGTGTATGCTCTTTGTTCCCCTCTTATAATTCGGTTCAATTAGTTTCGCCCAAGGTGTCTCAGATCACCCCAGGCTACTGAGCCCCACCGCCACGACAAGGCTTGAACCATGGTGGGGATGGGCCTCAGTACCTTGGCTAATCTTGGGTGTTTTAGTATATCTACTGAACTTAAGTGTTTTGGATGTACTAGCACACCTCTTCTGGGATAACAGGCGTGAAGGTACTTTTTTTTTTTATTATTTACAGTGCATGGCGTTTCAGTAGCACAGTGGGTCCGTCATTGATCCACATAATGTTACGTTAAAAGCCAGAGTATATGTTTGCGTCGAATAGTTGAAGATACCGTTGTTATTTGCCCTATATATCTCAAACGATAATAAGTATTATATCAGTGAAGATAAAGTTTAAAATTATATTATGACACTGAATTTGATCTTGGATCCACTTTTGCCCGGTGTGAATTGGGCCTTAGGCTGCAAAATTAAAAATTGTGCAGAACATCAGGATATTTGTGCAGAATTATTGAGCGTTTATAGTGAATACTGGACAATGAATGAATGCAAGTCCGAGTGGATTCTTTTCTTCTTGCGCAATTTAATTGATCGCCTATACGTCTTAGACGTTCGATACGCTGTCTCACTATGGAGAGTAATTCATCGCGGAGTATTTTTGGTATTATGTAACCTTACTGTCTATAGCCCTGTCTTAACTATTATTGCTGTTTTTTTATATTGTTGCCAAATAAATTCTCGCTTTAATGTGTATATTTTTTTCCAGTTACGACACGAACTAGAAAGGGTAATAAGTGAGAGAGATCGTCTGCTAGCTGAGAGCTCGGAGCTGGGGGCGGACAAGGCCACGAGAGAGTCCGAGCGAGCGGCGCTGCGCTCCGAGTTGAGGGAGGCGCGGCAGAGAGAACAGAGACTATTGCTGGATATTGGAGACTTGGAGGATGAGAACATTTCCCTGCAAAAGCAGGTCTCCGCTCTACGCTCGTCGCAAGTAAGTGCTTCTTTAAACAGTAAGCCTTGTATTCTCAATGTGAAGGGCTTCTTCCAGAGAAGAGGAGAAAATACCTCCATCCACTCTACCTTCTCCTTCTTTCCTATCTACAAAAGAGAGGAGGAAATACATGGGTATTTTTTCACGCTTCGTCTACACATACCCTATCTACAGGGAAGAGGAGAAATATCCCTTTCCACCTGTCTTCTCCACTTAACCTATCTACGGGGAATAGGAGAATATTCTTCCTTTCATACTTACTCCTTTCCTATCTACAGGGAAGAGGAGAAATATCCATTTTCACGCTTCTTCTCCACATAACCTATCTACAGGGAATATGAGAATTTGCTTGATTGCCTTTATGGACCCACTGCTGAACATAGGCCACTTTCAATGAACATCAAGTTGACTAGTGAACTGCTACTCACGTCCATCCTGAAGCAGCTATCTACTGCAGAATGTATTAGCCAATGTTAAATTCACATTTTCACCAACACAGTTAAGTTTGATTCTGATTTTTTTATATCTCAGGTAGAGTTTGAAGGGTTAAAGCATGAAGTTCGCCAACTTAGAGAAGAAGCGGAAAACGCGCGCGCAGCCGCCGACGAAACGGCGACGCTGCGGCGCATCGCCGAGCGGCAGCTCACGGAAGCGCTGGAAGCGCTGCAAGCGGAGCGGGAAGCCAAGTTCGCAGCTAAAAAGGAATTGGACGCCCACCTCAGTAGGGAAGCACAATTCAACATAACCAACTTGGCTTATAGTATACGAGGTATATGTTTAGTAAACAATACATAAAGTTATTAAATAGTAACACTTCATCATCATTATCGTTATCGGGCGGACGACGTCCACTGCTGGGCCTAGGTCTTCCCCATAGAGCGCCATAGTTCACGGTCCAATTGCATCCAGAGGCTTCCCGCCACCTTAACCCCTGAACCATAACGCGTGATCTCTTGTAATTAAACAAACTGATCTCCTTCAATGAACTGTCAAATGTCCTTCGATTCGTGCCCAAAACAAACTTAAATAAATTCTATATGTATAGATTTTCTGCAGCGTCAATAAATCATTTAGGAAGAGGTAGTGCCATGTTGCATAGGAGGAGGTAGTGCCATCCACGGTGCATGACACTACATCCTCATATGCAACGGAATTGGGCCGGCACGACCGGGGCGCTACCTCTCTCTCACACCGTAAAGTGACATCCTCTGTGTCGCGATTGTGCGGGTCATAACACATCGGCTAACGCGTCGGCATAGTAATTATGTGGATGTTCATGGGCGTCGGTAGTCGTAAAACGTCTCGTTTGCCCCCTATTATCTAAAAAAGAATCATGATGTCAGGTTTGCCAGACGACGGCACGGAGGACGAGGGTGAGGCGGGAGGGTCCTCGGCCGCAGACCTGGGCGTGGGCGACCACCACGCGGACCTGTTCTCCGAGGTGCACTTGCACGAGATCTCGCGCCTGGAGAAGCAGCTGGAGCAAGCGCACAACGAAAATGTAACTAGCCTTCGTTCGATACTCATGAGGAGTTGCAGGCTGCAGAAATCTAATCGATTGTATTCAAATATCCATGCTTCGGCATTGACTTAGGAAACAAAATTGAATCGGACTTAACTATTTTTACACCTTAAATCCTTTTATTCTAAATATCGATTTTTTATTTTATTATTTTATTTCACAGACTTTCTGTATTTAATTTCTTGACTGTTAACAACAATAATAACTTATTATATTTTCACACAGAAAGATTCACTGCGGCTTTACGTACACATAACCTGTTTCATAAGAAGCATACATTTATTCCAGTCAAAATCGTGTTAATGTCAACCTGTGCCCGATTACATCCAAATCCGTTCAGTACAGCGTGAATAATAACAAACACATACCCATACAAACATTCGCATTTATAATATTAGTAGTAGTCCTTCCTTTAAAAGGAAGGAGGTACAGATGATTGTCTGTGTGTGTCCGTTGGCGCAGAGTTCCATGTAACAACTAATTCATGTATGTGTATGCAGTCGCAGCTATCGACGTCTTTGCGTGCGGCGCAGACGGCGGCCGAGAGCGAGGGCGCGGCTGCGAGTGCGCTGCGGGCTGGCGTCGTGCGCTGCGCTTCCCGCGTGTGCGCACTGCACGCGCTGCACGAGGAGAGCGGGCCCGCGGTGAGTGCGCACACTACCTGAGGAGGAGGGTGTTGTTGGGGAGGAAAATATACAAGGTTACTTTAAAGACACACGCAACCTCGCAAGACTAGATAGCTAACATCATATACAACAACTTTAGTTCCATGACCTTTGAAAATGATGGATCTTTTTTGTAGAAAACCTTATTTTACTTTAATCATTCATTTGAATGTTATAAATTCTCTCTTTTCTATCATGCAGAGGGCGGTGTCAGCAAGAAAAAACATAGTGCCATTTTGATGTATATTTTTTTTCCTTCAAACTTATGCCTCACCTGTAGATATTGTCACAGTTTCGTACAGTTAATTTTTTTTTATTACTATCTAATACCGATGTTGACTCATATAGGAAGGCGACAAGTCGGAGGGTGTGCCAGCACGCGCCGCCCGCTGGTTGACTTGGTGGCGCGTGTCGGGCGGCGAGTTGGCGGCGCTGAGAGCCACTCTAGCCGAGCTACAGGCAGCCGGAGCCGAGGGCTCGCCCGCGCAGCAACAGCGCCAGGCACTCGCCGAGCTGTCCGACCGTGTCGCCGAGGCTGAGCTGCGCGGCGCGGCTCTACAGGCAGATGCGGACTTGCTACGCGCGCTCGCAGGAGGTATACCCACAAACACCAATAGACGCACATGGTAGCAACACTCCCGCACGTACGTACGTCCTGTTAAGATAATGCGGCGGTCCGCATTAGCGGAGCTGTAAACGTACCGTAGTTTTGTCGATGGCAGCGCTGCTCTATCAACACCGCTGAGCTAGCACAGATTAGCTGTCTGACACCTAGCTAACTATGCCCGACTTTACCCTAAAACCCATGACATAAATACACTTTGCAGTTTATAGAGACGCGCTGGATGAAGTCAGCGCCTTCAGTAAGTATGTACTTTTACGACTCAATATCAGTTTCAACATCCGTCGCCATAATTCTTACAGTCTATATGATTGTTACGTGTATTTATGTTAAATAAAATTAAATGTATTCAAGTAACATGTTGTTGTGTGCAGGTGCGGGACGAGCACTGGCGTCGGCGGCGCCGGCGCTGTCCTCCGCCGCGGAGACGCTGGCGCAGCTGTACCACCACGTGTGCGCCGTCAACGGCACGCAGCCCGAGCGCCTGCTGCTCGAGCACGCCGGCCACACCGACGGTGAGTGACGCCATCTTGTGAGTCACGACGAATGTCTGTCTCATGTCGTGTCGAAAAGACACAAGTATTTAAGTCGTTATTCGTATTCTTATATAATATCTGACGCAGGATCGGCGAGCGCGCGCGTGGACGACGAAGCTCTCGCCCTCGCGGCGGGAGAGCTGGAGGGGCTGCGAGCGGCCGCAGGGGTGGCGCGCTCCGCCGACACACTGCTGGACCAGCTCACGCACCTGCGCGCCGCGCTCGACACCGCGTTGGACTCGCGCCACCGTCACCAACCAGGTACGCTGCTATCTTACTCAGTCTGGCAGCACAGCCACCAGATAAGTACTGCAGAATAAGAGAACAAGCTTTTTAGTGAGTATTGAAGCTCATAAACATCCTCACAACCAAAGGTTATACATGTATAGTCTTTACTAAGAGCCCCGGCCACACTAACCGGACATAATCGGATGCGTCGCGCGCCGCCCACGTCCGCTAAATCACTTAAGCGCGTATGGTGTTCGCTCCGCCCACAAGCGTGCGGCGCGCTACACCCACTCGTGTTCCAATTAATTTTATTTAATTAGCTAGTTTTATGAAATTAAATAATTTTAAGTATCCACGTGAAGGCTTATATATAGCTAAACAAATTGCGATCGTAAATACAAATGTTTAGACTACACAATCGAAGTACGCGATCTATTATACAAACGCATCCTGCACTTTGGTAATGCGACGATATCCTTATTAATAATTTTAAATCTTTCTCAGACCTAACTTATACAAGTATATTGAAATCTTCAAAACTTAAAAGCGTATGGTCCAAACCGAAGTTTAAAAATGTTTACTATAAGCTCAACCCAAACCAGAAATGTCAAAGTATCGGAACTGGTAACTATTCTGAAAAGTTTTGCACCGGAACCGTGAGAGAGATAGCGGATTACTTCGAGAACAAGTGTAAATCTAACACGAGACTGTTAGACGCGTCTGATGAAAGTATATTTAAAAGGAGTACAAACATGTCACAATTCGCACCTGGGACTCTTCCATTCAGTATATCGAGAAAATATAAGTTCATAAGATGCGACATAAACCTACACGCGGCCTGGAGGCAGGCCCTGTTGCAGGGGCGGAGCCTAAACTGTAAAAGACCCTATGTACAGAACAGAAGTCACAGGAACACCTTAAACTTGCGGGATGCGTTGAGGAGCAGTTTCGTAGCGTGCATACTGCTGATGCAGTATGTGATATGAGCCCACAGGTTTTCTGTTTGAGACCGTAATATTATTCCTTGTAATCGGTAGAAATTGTTGTCTTAGATATGCCTCGTTTTTCTATCGTCATTAGGTTATAGAATACTGAATAAGTACATTAATTACTATGAAGTTGTATTTTGGACGTTAGTACGTAACATCTTCTTACAGAATTTAAAAGTATATCATTGACACGGGTCTACAGGTAAAAAGTAGACAAGTAGCTGTCGCGTTTTTGGAACGTTGGTTCCAAAAATTGTTAGAATGTTAACTGTGTTTCGATACTATAATGTATATAGTTATTTGATTGCGTATTGTTGTATATTATTCAATAGATCTATATAGTCATTGAAAGAGAAGACACCTCTGGTCAGAGGACATTCTCTGTCATACTAATAGTAAACACATCAAAATATTTCCGCAATCACGTCTAGGCAGTCGACAATACGATTCGACAATTGCCACGACCAAAATTAAATACTATTCTTAGAAACCTCAGACTTTAAAGTGTTGTAACTGTATCATATATCGATTCTACACCGTGAGCTTTTCACATGACCTATTCATGAATTTCTCATCAATGCAGTCTACAGTCCATCCCTTTTGACAGCAGTTTCATTCCACGGACCTGATATTTTTAACAAAAAAGAATTATATTTACATAATTTATTCATTTTTCAGTCCCCATGTCTTGTTTTCACCATTTATTTTAGTAGACAATTTTGGCTCAGTTGATTAAGATTGTTTTTAAAACAATTGGCACGAATCGAAAAGATCTTTTGGAATATCAGAGGAGTGAGAAGTTATCCTACAGCGAAAACACTACAGCAGTTATACGCGTCGCTGCCTTTAGTTAGGCCACAACGATCACCCGGTCGCAATATTAATATGAGATATTTCTTAATGTTTGTGTCCATCATCTGCGTGTTGCCTTTTTAATTGTTGCTTCCATTGTGTGTAAATCAACGTACGCATTTTTAACCATTTGTTGTCTTCTAGTAATGGAGACAGAGGAGCGCGGCGCGGAGCTGGCCGAGCTACAGGAGCAAGTGATCAAACTCAAGTCGCTGCTCAGCACAAAACGCGAGCAGATAGCCACACTCCGCACCGTGCTGAAGAGCAACAAGAACACGGCGGAGGTGGCGCTCGCCAACCTCAAGTCCAAGTACGAGACGGAGAAGACGATCGTGACGGAGACCATGCTGAAGCTGCGCAACGAGCTCAGGCTGCTGAAGGAGGACGCCGCCACATTCTCCAGTAACTACTTTATATAACATATGGGATCTGAAGGAGGACGCCGCCACGTTCTCCAGTAACTACTTTATATAACATATGGGATCTGAAGGAGGACGCCGCCACGTTCTCCAGTAACTGCTTTATATAACATATGGGATCTGAAGGAGGACGCCGCCATGTTCTCCAGCAACTACTTTATATAACATATGGGATCTGAAGGAGGACGCCGCCACGTTCTCCAGTAACTACTTTATATAACATATGGGATCTGAAGGAGGACGCCGCCACGTTCTCCAGTAACTACTTTATATAACATATGGGATCAAAAGTGAAATCGGAGCCTATGGTCACTAACGACGTCCATTAACATGCCTTTGCCTTTAGCCTCCTACATCATATGCCCCGCGCGATGGGCCCCCATGTGAACGTCACGACATCATGGCCATCACTTTCAAGGCGTATATATGTGAACCGGAGATACATATGCCCCGTTCCGCCTGCAATATGCAAGTGCATTCATTAGGCACAACCTCTTCCTAAGCTCACGCTAAGATTCCTTTATTAGAAGCCAACAACTGTTTCTCTAACCTAGTTCAAATAATAAGAAAATGAAAATAACGTTTAGTCATTATGTGTTTGGTTCGTTTCCTTGAAAAAGGACTCAACGCTTCGCATTATAAATCGTACAATACCGTTACAGGTCTGCGTGCCATGTTCGCGGCACGGTGCGAGGAGTACGTTACCCAGGTGGATGAGCTGACCCAGGCGCTCACAAGCGCCGAAGAGGAGAAGAAAACTCTCAACCAGCTGCTGCGTCTCGCCGTGCAACAGAAATTGTCGCTCACGCAGCGCCTCGAGGAGTTAGAGGTACACACGCTACTCTTACTTTTCCTATATGGGCGGGCCAATGAGGAGACGAGGAGTCGCTGGATGCAAGTGGCTCGTGACCTTGACCTATGGCGCTCTATGGGGACATCTATGTCTAGCATTAGACATAGTCCGGCTGACGGAGCCATTCGGGCGGAATCGACGCACGTCCATATGCTTCATTCACTGTCCAGAGACGACTGGATGTCTCCATAGTACTGACAAGGACCAGTTTTCATTGACCAAAAGTCGTTGTGGACTGAAAATATTAAGGTATGACACGTATGCATAACACATTTTTGTAAGCTAGATGACAATAATAAGGATGAGGTTAAACGCATATTTTTAATATCGCAGGTGGATCGAGAAATGCGCACACGCCGTGTGCCTAAAGCGGGTGGAGGCACGCGCTCACGAGGCCGCGATTTCTAGCGGTTCGTGCGCGCGCTCAAGGCGGCTGCGGCCGCGCTGCGAGCGCTACTGTCCCACGCGCCACCCACTCCGCCCGCACGCTACTAAGAGCGAGCGTGGGTGCGGGTGCTTGGGCGTTGTGTGTGCACGCGTGGCCTGCCCGTTAGCAGGCGGAGCGAGCGTGTGCTCACGCGTCGCTTGTCGCTACTAGACAGAACAAGCGTGTGTGTGCGCGTACGTGCGTGTGCGCTTGGCTTGCCCGGTACATGCGAGAGCAGAGCGGTATGTCCGTGATTGCGGACATGTGTACGTGTGTGCGTGTACGTGCAGTAGTACATGTGCGTAATGTCGTAAATGTTAGGACTACTTTTATATGATCCTCGATTTTTAGAAGACTAAATTATTTATACCTTTTTATATATTTCGATGTTACGGCGGGCTCGGCCTACGCTAACGGTTTAAGCGCTGACCGACCGTAAAGTGTTCACGGTGTGTTTGGGTGTGTGCGCTTTACGTAGTTTTTTCACGGTTACGAAATACGAATTTTAAACGATGAAGCGTGAAATATTTAACGACTGAATTTGTGATAGCCGATGAGCTAAAAGCTAAGAGATAAGGTAAATTTGTTGAGTAATCATTTAAGTGCTACAAAGATTCTACAGATTGGACATTACGCTATTTTTTTTTTGTCACATTAAGCCCCCAGACTGTTATTTTATCTTTATAAGTCACTGCCCAAACTAAATCGTTAGTACAGCCAGCTCTATGCCACGGGGGCGGGCGGCGCGGTCAGCTAGCGCTCGAACCGTCAAACTGTGCAATAACGCGCCGCCCGTCTCCATCCTCGTCCGTCGCCTCGGACTCACAACTTGTGGGCGGGGCGGGTATACGTCCCGCTCTTCCTGTCGCCGCGTGCGAAACGTCGGACGAGTATTTATATAGTAGGGTTGGTGTATTTTAATACGCAGATGAATTTTATCCCGTTATGCGATCGCGTCGCGTGCGATCAGATTTGATATTTATTGACGATTCGGGAGGAGACCGTGCAATGTTATTTTTTATTATATACATAATATTTTCTATTGGAATCCCCGGATTCGTATATATGTACATATATATACCTTTACTCGATACGAATAATCGATTAGAACGTCCAAGAAAAAAAAATTAAATTTTCATCGATTTCCATCCATTGTGTGCGCAAAAAGACTATGTAATCTGTTCTCTAGTTCATATGTTTGTTGTGTTGTTATGGCCCTCTGCCGACCTTCGTCCATCTTGTTCTAGTTGTACTGTAGTGTTTCTGTTTATTTTGTTGAAGTTGGCGCCGTCTAGAGCCGTTGTGATGCGGGCAGTTGCTGCGTAAAATTTGTTGTTGTCTATAAGACCTTGGAAGGTAATGTGCAGCAGTGACATGAATGACGTCCGCTCTAGACGCGTCGAACGCACTCTGCCGTCCTGTGGCGCCGCCACACGCGTCCAATTCTTGTCCACGAGTCGGTCGATCCCACGTCGAATAACCAATCGATTTTAATATATACTTCTGTAATTGTGTGATTTTAACCTGCCCTGATTATTAATGAATGAATTCAAATAAAATAACTCATCAGTTTATGTAATGCTCAAAAGTTGCTCAGGGGTCGGCCGACGTATCTATTGATAAGACAAAATTATTATATTGTTACGATTTGTTTACGTTATCGAATGTGATGCTCCCAGTAGCGTGTAGGTGCGGACCCGGTCGATAGTTAATCATTTAGTGTTTCGACGTAGGCTAGTTCGAACTTTGCATGTAGAGGGCGGTCGCCCAGTAGTATTTCTACCGGTTTAGTGTAGCTCTAGGTAATACGTTAACCTTTGCGTATTTAGATGTATTGAATCTGTTAGTAGACAATTGTTTGCGATCGCGGCTCTCACACAAATGCGTCGCGAATCGTCGCGCGAGGACCACGCCTTGCATTTATTGTTTGTTAGACCTTATCGGCTAGCTTAATATTAGATCTTCGCGTACTTAACCATACCATTATAGTGTTAGTGCATAATATTTTTTTTCTAAATATTTAATTTCGTAGCTTAGCAGCAGACATCCTTATGTATTGTTTATGTCTAGTCACTGTAACGCGGGACGCGAGCCTAAATGGCGGACGTCTCGCGCGGTTTTTTCTGAAGCCATGGGTTGTAAATCGACATATCTGTATTAACTTGCGTCCATCTTCTTTACAAAGGATTTAATTTACAGTATTTATTTAAGTAAAATATGTTTTTGACATTGTTATCGTCCAGTATTTATTTCCCGCCAGTATTACTTGGTTGTATCGCCGATGTCTGCTGCCTCCGGGTGGTGGTGTTAACGATGGAGCGATTAACCAAATATTTATTTTACATAGTTGAATCATTAGATCATTTATTTTGCTTAGGCACATAGAAATTATTTTGTATCATAGGCAAATCGACTATTATTTGAATATGGAACGTATATTGCCGCTACCTATTACACGCTCGACTCGATGCATGATTGTTCCCTCTGTTATAGATTTTGTTTCAGTAGTATCGATTGCACAGTTTGATGGTTCAACGAGATCTGGTTTTTAGTTGTGTAGTCGGCCAGGTTACATGTCTTTGGCGAGTGTTCGGGTGAAACCACAGAGCTTCATAGAGTATAGAGTGACCAGTGTCCGAACGAACCAGAATCAGGGAACATATCATGACAGAGTGGATTTATTTTCTAATTAAGGCACTCCGTTGTCGCAACGACTGAAATGATTCATGTATGAGAATAATAAATGATATATTTAAACGTATTGTTTTATTTATTATCCTTATAATTGTACAATATATTTGAGGGCGTTTGCCTGATATGACTTCTGAGGCTCATAGCTTAAGCATCATCAGGCATCAGTGCTTGTATGAGCCAACAGCAGCAGAGAAAATCTTAATAAATCCGGTCGATTCGATTGCAACGCGACAATTTTGGTTGAGGTGTTGAATTATAACAACAACATCATACTATGCGAGTTACAAGTGCACCAGGATACACGTGTCGCGTATTCCTCCATGCAAATGGGACTGTGGTATGACACGACCGCGGAGTAATAACACAGCTTAACGTGCTCTGAGATGCGCGGGGGTGCAGAGCCGCCAAAATCCCGACCTCAGACTCACAAAATGAAAAATCACAATGTCGACTACCTTGCTTGGTCTAGTCCACGGGGTCGAGCGGCAAGCGTTACTTACACGTCACGACAACAAGAGGGCAAACGAGCAGTCGGACCTTTTTCATGGCCACCGCCGCCCATGGAAATCCACACAATCGCTGTGCAGAAGCGTTGCCGTCTTTCCTCCCCTCCAGTGGTCCAACGGCTACCGACAAACGACAAAAAAAGCGAAAGCATTGATTAGTTACTTCATGGCAATGGTATGTGAGGGAGAGGCACCTCCCCCTTCATGCCGGCCCAATTCGATTGTATTGCAGCACAGCACTACCTCTCACTAAATGACCAGCATGCTAGTTGATATATAAAAGAACCAGTGCATTCTGTTTCTTATAGTCTTTGACGGACAAATAAATAACTCTGACTACTGTACGTCAAAGCCGAGAGCCTGGGGCCATCTGGTATAACGTGAGCGCCAATGGTCACCTGGAACCTCTTCACGACCATCTTTTTTTTTGTTTACGCGGGGTAACGATAGGTACCCACAAAAACCACCGCGAATGCACTCAGTACTGTCTTTGGTGAGGTGCCCCAGAACAAGAAATCAGGGCACCACGACGGCTTGTCAGCCCCCTAAGGGGCCGACTCCACCTCCACAGACCAATCTGCGCCTCAACACACACAACCCCAGTTGTGTGTTGAGGAAGATGACGACCCCACCGACTTTGGGACAGTGCAATGGGGTGAGGTTCCCATCCCTGCCACGTGCGCAAAAGCGCCTTCTCCTGTTGCTCTTTTATCCCCTCTTATAAGAGGGGTACAAAAGCGATTCCTCCTCCAGCTCTTTAGTCCCTTCTTCTTTCTAAGAGGGGTGCACAGAGCATACTCCTCCGTGTAATTAGCTTCGCCTGGGTTCACCCCATTCTACAGCGCCCAACCGCCGCGACAAAGCTTGAATTATGGTGGGGACTACCGACGACCCTGAACATTCTCAGGTGACCTTTTTTTATTCCAGCCTCGCAATGGGCCACCGAAGTCTCCAAAGTCAGCAGCAAGTCGTTACTGACATGAACACGTTCACTCGTTAGTCATGTCAGCGTCATGCGGTTCGTGGGGACTCGATTACGCTTCAGCAGCATCCTCATACAACATGCCTTCTACAACAGTGTGACAATATAAGATGCGTCATGTATCCGTAGACGGTGATCGAGATAAAATACAGCCTTATTGGTGATTTTAGGAGCCCACAAACATCCTAAGAAGCTGGAGATTGTACAGAATTGTAGGATATAGAACCATGTTGTATCGCTGCCGAATTGATTCGGCCGCAGAGCTACCTCTCGCTGCGTAAAAATGCGAATGTCTATGGCCATCGGTAGACGTCAATTTGCCCCTATACTATAAAAAAAATTGATTGCCCTCCTCTAGACTCATCTCTCAATAGAGTATGTAAGAACCTCCCCGATCATCATCATCAACCGTATGACGTCCACAGCGGGACACAGGCCTCCCCTTAGAGCGCCATAGGTCACGACCACGAGCCACTCGCCACCAGCGGCTCACCGGCCCGATAGTCTCCTCTTTATCTAATAGATGACAGGAGGATTACCTAGAGGCTTACTCGCGCGCGATGGCTAGCGTGGCTTCTGCGATACCGTGACTGAGATGGTCATGCCCGGAGCTGCCGACACCTCCTGCATCCTAGGGTAAAATGGCAATTTCTATTTCATGAAATAAAACAATACCATAAATTCACATGACAGTATATTTACATAATTACTGTACATTTGTATTTACACGTGAGAATATTTAAATTCGAACGTAGCTAATACATGGCGTGCTGTGGAATAAGTGAAATATTGTCATGAAAGATACTCCGTGCTATAAACGTGAAGAAAAAAAATATCCGGAAACGGTTCTACCGAAGTAGGAGGCAGATACGATAATACGTCGTAAGGGGGTACAGCGACATCTCGCGGTGAACTTTGTTGGAATAAAGAAGTCACACAAAAACTTATTTTTCGTGTCATATATTTAAAATTTTGTAAAAAAATACAAAGATTTTTTTAGGTACGTGACATTTATATGCCTATAATCACAGCTCACATGATATCAAAAATGTTCGGGCGTGAAAATACATTACATAAGTATTAGTAATAATTAGTATATAATCGTCCATTAATTTATTTACCTTTCGCTCTTCACCTTTAGATTTTTTTCTACAGTTGAAATACCATTGTGAAATGGTATGGTCTTGTAAGGTAATATGGTACTTGTAATATAACTACATCACAGAAGATCTGTGGTATTGTTTTGATACAAGAAAATATTATTCCTGTTAAGGTAGCATGTGCTTTTGTAACTTAATCATATTTAGGTACTTAAGAACAATATTCACAGCGATTGAAAAGGCCTGTTAATTATTGATTACAAGAAAAGATTTAATAAAGGAACGTCTAAATGAAATCTGACTAGATAATTATTAATATTTCTAAACTTTGTAACTTGCCTATTTGCTTAAATATAAAGTATTATAGTAATTTATGTTTTTAATATGCCCTAGGGCTACTAAAAACAGGCGGAACATCATAAAAAAAATAAGACCAAAGTTTTATTTTGAAACTAATCATCTTATTTTAGGGCATATTTTTTTTGTTTATATATAATACATTATATACTAATTAGGTAGAGAAAAAGATATATATCATAAACTTGGCCTCACTTTCTTACATATTTTGTCTCATGACTAGTCAAAGTATGGTAAAGCGTAAAGCAAACAAGCCTTACGTATACACGGCAGTTATCGCCTACAATATTAAATATCCCGATAGAAAGCGATAATGAAATATCGACGATAATAGATCGTTGCCACACATGCACATAACGATGTCCAGCGTCTTTTTCAATAAGTATAAATAAAATATATATAAAGAAGGGATGCCATAGGCAGCTATGTGATGGCAACTGCCCGTCTTGGTGAATAGAGAACGAAGATGAGAAAGCAGCACTATCTTTGTGTATCTCATCTCACATGCGCATTGCTCAGAGAAACGTATGAAAAAAGAGAGACAGAGAGTGTACTACATTTGCTGTCTCTCCCGACTTAGACGAATGCGTTTTCGTCTGACTTCCCTTCTCTATTTACATTAGATCTATGGGTTTGACATAGCGACGGCAGCGGCGCGATGCAGTGTGTAAGACTCCATATAAATACTATGGCGCTGTAAAGCGACGGCGCAGTGTTGTGTAAATACTTCCACAGTTGGGGGACTATGGATCTATTTAAGTGGGGACCTAGAGCTGTCAAAAACGATGAAACGATCAATAATGACTGCTGAGTAAGAGAATGAATTCGGTATCGCTAACTAATATATGTATTTCAACAGTACTTGCGTCATACATCAACTTTTACCGCTGTTAAACTTTAGTTTTATTTATCATTTCGCATTCAGAAAGTGGACTAGTCTTAATCAGATTCTTGACGCAAATCATAAATGCCAAGTATCAAAATATAGTTCGACCACACAACATCACAAACTTCTGAACATATGCCAAACATAACTAAACAAGGAATCGAAAAAAACCGACCGCACTTTCCTAAGGTATAAACAAACATCGCCGTTCGCGTATCGCCTCTCTATTTCGAAAAAGAAAAAATATCGCAACATCAATAATATGCAAATTATATATTTTTTAAAATATTGTAATTAACGTTATGTAAACTGGTAATATAAAAAACTAGCAGCACCACGCGGTTTCATCCGCGTACTCCACCCGCAAAAACACACCCATTGGGCTGGAGTTTCGAAAAATTCATCCTTAGCAGATGTCGCATACATGTCTGTTCAAAAGTTAAGGTAGTGATGATGATAAGTCGAAACCTGAAGTAAATGTAAAGAGAAAAATAAATTATTTGTGGAAAAAGTATGCAAGTTTATTTATTTATTTATTCAAGTAGTGAGAATTTCGCTTTTATATATACAACATGTAAAAACCCCTGTTCCTTTTAAACATGTATACACGAATTATAGCTATACCGTTAACGAAAATGAAAGTTCGATAAAATCAAATATTGCTCCATTAGTAATAATAATTAAATAAATATATATTTGAAAAATGTTTACAATTGCGTAAATTTCTATATTCGAATAGAAACTTACGCAATGCCTGTAGTGAATGTCACGTGACGAGTTCATGACTACTAGAACACTCAGGGTCATGTCCAATGCGGTGATTAGTCCAGCCAACCTATCAGGGATATGAGACATTTTAATTTACGAATTATAATATTGTGGTGATTTTTAATCCATTTTGTATTTTTGAGTTGAACAGTACTGTGACTAGAAGACTTGCATTTTTACAATTGGATATCGTTTCTCGTGACCTTGGCAGGAACATGAAAATATATGGGTTAACGATAAAAATAGATGTAATTTTACCATTAGTGTTACGAAGAGAAAATTATTATTAAAATGAGCGAATTTTGCACTTTCTTAGTTAACAATTTGCGTATTTAAAAATTAGTTTATTACGGAAATATTTATTTAAGTATAAATTCACGCGGAAATAGTATATGAAAAAGAATATTTAAACCTTGTTTAAAACTTATGCATAGTCCCTATATATGTACTAACAGCTACATGAGTCTCTTTCGTTTGTGTTTACTGATTCTACTACTCTATAAGGTCTAGACTAAGAACATCTTTTATATTTTGTTCCATCATCATCATTATCAGCCCTTATCGGTCCACTGCTGGACATAAAATGGTTTTTTAAAGGTGGGTTTATTTTATTACTTAAAAACTATTGTTGTGAATATGTAACAGATTTTATCACGTTTCTTTAGATTTTCTTATGGAATGAGGCAGAATCCGGTGATTCATGAACGATAATATCATTCCACAAGAAAAATAACGATAGTCACGACAATGAATAACATTCGCGTAAATATACGAAAACAATACTTCATAGATACGTATCATAAATGTTGAAGATAAGAAAATTTATCAAAAGTACAAAAACTTCACCCACACTGGGAAAATAAATCAACTGTAATTTCATAAAAAATAATAAATTAAGCTTTACACGAGAGACACATAACACAAATCAAAGTAAAATATAAAAGACATTAAAAAAAAAACAAATGCGAAAAAGCAATAAACAATATCATATTATTTTGACAGACTCACGAACCCTTTTGTCTGAAAAACTCAAAAATATTCATTAAGTATTTCAGTTTAAGTCGTCCTTACTTACACTGATTATGAAAATATTTGATTATTAGCTTTTCATTTCGGTAGAAAAAAAAGAGCCTCTAAGTTTGTTTCGCCAATTATTCATTTTTCTGATCCAGTTTGAAACCCATGTAGTCTATCATCTCTCATCGCAAACTTCAATAAAGATTGTAAGAACATAATACATAGTTACGATTAATACTTTTTAGCTTTGCATCAAGAGTCAAATTCGGCCGGCACGACTGGTGAGGTCCCCGTCAATATATCGCTAACATGGCACCGCATTAAACTAACAGCGCTTCATGGGGTCTGTGACTAGTCGGTGTCCCATTGGAGGTGAAAAGGAAAAGAGGGCAACGCCGAAGCCAACTCACTGTATGGTCACACTTTTGAGACCCTATGCCTACTTTTAAATCGAATAAGCCACCCCATGGGTCACACGATGTAAAAGATATACAATAATTAATAACAAATAACTGATGGAGTGGTTTAACACGATGCTAGGTGATCTTATATTGAACTAAAATGCACGTCACTACACAAACTAGGGACAGCTGAGGAGAGCGATGTTAAGTGCTACATAAATCATCTGCCAACATATTTTTTTTTAACATACTCAGCGACACACGCGGTATTAAGACGAATCTAGCGACACCTAAGACACAGCCTGACACACAGATCTACATTCTTACATAGGTACATAAACATGGACCTCTTTTTGACGCAGCATGGTCAGTTAAGGTTTCACTTAAAAAAATACGTAGGCACTTGCACTGGAGCGGACAGTTGGAAGATGCGAAAGAACGCTTCAAAGTTTGCTTCAAACACACGCACGTCTAATCTGACCCGCACGGTGCGTGTCCACTTGCCCGCTACGTGTCCATTATCCGCAACTAATCAAATCGTTCCCAGGTATATTAGAGTATGCTTCCGGTCTGATGCTAACGACATAATATCTAACAATACCATTTGATTGGTTGTGTGCCCACTGACAATGACGACACTGCCTTCTTAACACAAACAGTATAACTGGTGTCTGATCTACAGTTGCACGAGGCTACACACGTCGGGCTGCGGCGGCGCGGCGGAAGGTCGGAAGTGTCGGCACAGAAGCTCGTATAACCGGATCCGTCCGTCGCGTGCAGTCCACTCGCCCGCTTCCTCGTCTTCGTCTACGTCCACGCCCACGTCCCATGTGTCGGGCGTCGGCGCCGCCACCTCCTCGAATGGTTGAGGAGGCTCTGTTATGTTGTCGTCTCCGCCTAACACCTGCAAATTATTGGCCGTATATTAGAATGAAATAGAATATATTAAAAAAATGGATACGATTTGCATGGGAAATGGAATCGGAATGACAAACTTTAGATTATTCGATTTAGAAACAAATAGTTATCTCCTCTTCATGGTTCGTAGTTCATACAGTAGAGACAATCGCTTTTGGAAGACATTCATTTCCATGTTTCTGACATTTTAAGATAATAATAATAATCAATTTTTTTACCGTACATAAATTTTTGTAATGACTTGGAAACATTATAAGTGACATCACGAATATCATTATAAATTATACCAGAATTCGGAATAGTTGGCTAATCTCCATTATAGAATCGGTGAGTACCCTAAATAATTCTGTAGCGGCGCACTCTTATACTGAGCCTAACAGTCCCAACGCACCCGACATCATTTGGAGGTTGAGTGCTTTATTAAATCGTTACTTCCAGTGACAACACAAATCCGCGGCGCTCGAGAAATCATGCGGTGTAAATTACGGCCGTGCGAACACGAGTGGCAAAGCGTTTGTTACGACTAGAATCTGACGTTTTTATGTAGCGTCATCACAAACAAGTATGCGTTGCCAGCAAGAACCATATCGCGAATTTGCAGATACGAAGACAAAGTCAACTCAATATGGCTCTAAAGTCTACTTTAGAGCCTTACCTGTGCAAGGTCCCTGGCTAAATCTGTCCTTGGTGTCGCTCGCTCGCGCGCTCTTGCCAGCGCCCGCGTGCGACGCGGAGTGAGACCGCGTGGGGCGTGTTCTCCAATCTCCGCCCCCGAAACGACCAGCGTCGCTAGCTTGTGGAACTGCGCCATCTAAACAATCATCATAGTCGTTTAGTCAAAGGTTACTACTGTTGCATTGCAGCGGAACTGGGCCAGCGTTACTGGTTACTCAAAAACACCGTCGAAGTAGTTGTACTATTCTTACCTGTTCGGGATCATTTAGATCAGTGACAGCTCGCACCTCCGTCCGCAGGTAGTGTAGCGCCGGCAAAGCGCCGCGGGGATCCGCAGCTAGCTCACGGAAAGCAGCTTGGCGGATCGCGCGACGTGCGGCAGCCCGCACGCTCAGCGGGGCCGGCTTCAACAAGCGAAGCGCCCACAGATCGTCCAGACGCACTTTGGTGCCTGCTATGCTACCAGGGTTGCCGCCGAATAGATAGTGAACCTATGGATAAGTAATAATATGACAATCGTCTAACCTTTAGATCAGTGATCAAAGCCTGCTCTGCCTTATTACAAAACACATACAACGCGCTAGCTCGGGGACAAAAGAGTGATTTAACGCGATTTTTTTATTACAAACTGTTGCATATCTGTCAAGATATTTACATAATCTGTATCGTGATGACGGATGATGCCCGTATTAAACACATACAATATCCAGTGCGGCCCCGAAGGCCATGAGATGAGGACTTGGGTGTGTATCTCAGTGATGTGTTATAGCTTGTCATCATACACGTAATACTCCTCAGCTAGAGTCCATCAAGAGATGGTCACACGACCCTCCACATGTCATCCTGACGTAACTCATCAACACATATAATTATGTAACACATACGATGGTATATATATATATATATATATATATATATATATATATATATATATATATATATATATATATCTCGCATAAGCCATATACATATATATATTTAAAGCTTCATCTCGAGTATATTTTATCGCTTCAATTATATCAGTTTGATATAGAATACTCAATGAAAATGGAAACAATTAAATAGGTCCTATGAAGTTTGAAGCGATATCTTCACGTCTTCGTGTCTTCAATAAAATATTAATGTATACTCTTTTGAAATATTTAAATAATATAAGCTTCGATTTCAAAAACGTTTTACTACATTATAATTTGTACTTAAAATTATTTAAACCAACTAAGTATTCGGTCTGCTGACATGATCAATCTCGTCGCCACCATCCGATGTCAACCGTCTACCTATCAGTAGGCACTGATAGTCCGCTAAAAAACGAAGGTCAAGGCGTGAAAAATGTGGGCGTGCCAAAAAGATGTCTTGATAACTGGGAGTGTCAAGGCAAGTGGGCCTGTCTAGTGAGTGTGTCAAATGAGCTTGGTTAACAAACTTGTCGAGTAGCCGCGTCAATAGGGCGTGTCAAGACTGTCAAGTGACAATGTCAAGTGCGCGTTACCTTCCTGACAGGGTCGTACACTAGCTGGTGCGCGAACCGCGGGCGCGGCTCGGCGGGCGACACGCGCTCGTTGCGGTACACGCATGTCCACGTCAGCCGCCGTAGCGAGAACGCCCACAGCGTGTTGTGCACCTTCTTGTCTTTCTCCTTACTCATGCCCTGGAAGTGTTACAAGACTTATTAGAAAATTATCGTTATATAATTCAAAGGAATATTTTAGCAAACATATATATCAAAGTATTTTTTATAACCGAAGCGAACATTTGTGTGTAGCTTATTCACTTTACGTGTAATGACGAACACTTCATGCGCGGCCTACGCGAGGAAGCTATTTCAGTTACACGTGTACGAATGCATCGTTTTGGGCGTAGCCTGTCCGTGTGTCGCTGTAAAAGCAATACCATACATTTTGTAGAAATTATGAAATAAAAGCTGGACCCACGTGCTAGTTAGTTAACCACGTGCATTGTTATATAGTGAGTAGAGACAGCACATAGATCTAGCCAGTGACAGGGTCAAGCGTGACACGCTGCGTGCGTGAAAGTGTACGTGTGCTAACCCTTCACACACAGCACGCCCATCACATACGCCGGTGATACTGGAGTGGGGATCTACATATGTGTGTCTAAGTCTGTGTGCGGGTACATGAGCATGCGTAGTGTGCCTGGGCGCGTGCTCACCGACAACACATAGATCTCGTCGGCAGCTGGATCCAGCGTGGCTCGCTGTGTGAACCCCGCGGGGGGTGGTGCGCGCGAGGCGGCGCGGCACAGCGCGCGCGCTTGCCCGCCCGGCTCCCAGCACCACAGGTCCACCAGCTGCTGCTTGTTGCGCTGACCCGCGAACACGTACAGCCGCCGTTGCGTCTGCGTAGAACGAGTACGTAACATCACCACATAAACAATTATATTTTTGAAACACCAGCGTGTTCCCTGGAATAGTTAGCTAACATAATTTACAAAAGCTTGTTCTTAACGAACGCACACGCTCAGCTAACATCACAGCCACCTGCTAAGTGTCACCTGCTAAGCCTTCGGCTATATGTTAATTCTAGAAACGAGTCTCTATATAACTAGACAGTTGATACTGTCGTTCGCCATTGACTCCACTTGAACAATCTGATGTGCTGAGGTCCTCGTCCTCCTTGCTCACACGATATAGTCAGATGCTGTCGTGTTTCATGCGGATTGTGAGTTTCCGATGACCCTTTAAAGGGAAAGGGGCAAGAGCGTCTACAACACGTCTGCACAAAAGTGATTGGCGATAATCAATTAGTGCTGGTTTATCTTCTATAAGGAAGCACTCACGGGGTGGAACAGCATAGAGTGCGAGACGCGGGGCAGCGGCGCCTGCTCCTGTTGGTCTTGCAGCAGCTGCCAGGCGCCGGTGCTGATGTAGTACGCGTACAGTCCGGAGTACTGTAGGTTGTGGAGCTCATCGCTGTTACAGATATTTACGCCATTCAGAGCCAGTGGAACCGCTACAGGTTTCAATTATAAATTTTTAACCTATTAAGGACATTAACTGTTTAACAAATTACTTCGGTATACAAAGGATTTCGGTTAGAATCCACTGAAAATTAATTTAAAAAGTATTACTTATCACAGTTGACTCGAAGTTATTAGCCTCGGAAGACCTCTATCTACCCCGTTAGGGAGCTGGCGTGAAGGTGTGTTGTTGTCATTGGAAGATGAAAATCGCAAAATAAAAAAAAAAACAACACAGTAACAGATCGCGCATTTTGTTATAGCAGGAAATACAATTGCCATTGACACGGAAACATTATAAATATTCGAATCCTATTTTTTTTCTAGATACTGTTTTACTTGGAAAAGTTGACACGAATAAAAGAGAACTGAAAAATGAATTATATAAGTTAGCGATTTTTTTCTTCAAATTAATGCATGTATGAAACGATATCTTAAAAAAGTGACGATGCCACTACGTCCATTTTTAGACTGGCACGTGGGCGTACGAGTGTATCTATATGTCTGTGTGCCTAATTTTGATGTCGTTTGCGTGCGTACGTGTGTTTTTATGTTACGTATGCATGTATAAGCATTAATATTCGTACGAACAGCTGCGTGTGTACGCACCTGTATACGTGTACGCGTGTATGTGCCTGTACGCATGATGTGGAAGTAAGCGTGTATCTATATGGTGGACGTACGTGTTAGCGGGCAGCACTCGGCCCCCGAACACGTAGATGACCTGGTCATCCGCATCGATGCACATCTGGTGGTCGAACACGAGCCGCGGCCCACCCACCGCCGCCGTGTCCGGACACAGCAGCGTCCACGTGCAAGCGTCTACGTCGTAACAGTATAGATCGCTCTGTAACAACAATAGCGTATTATTTTTTAGCAAAATTTCTTTGAAGAATTTATAATTAATAAGGTGAAATTGAGAGTAAGTAGTCTAGTCTGTACTTTGGTCCTTTTATTTGTACTCGTAATTCTAACTCTGACAACTTTTCAATTTGCGTAAATAAGCTTTCCAGTTTCAAAAGATCAGTGATCGTTCATATCATTCACGCGTTTACTTACGAGCATATTATCCGGCGTCCGCTGTGCATTGTCCAGGTACCGTCCCAGCGTGTACAGCCGCCTGTGCAGGGGGTCGAACACCATTTTGTGGCAGCTGCGCGGGAAGGGTCCGCCCTCCGCCCCGCAGCTGCGGCACAGCAGCCTCCACTTCTCGGCCACCGTGTCGAAGCTCCACAGGTCGTCGAGATCCCTCATCCCGCTCCAGCCGCCGAATAGATATAGTGTACCTGATCATATCCGCTCGTTAAAGGAGTTTCATTCTTTACACTAGCAAGGCCCACGCAATAAATATTACTGCATGATTATCACATGCTGTGAAGGCGGGTTATCATTAGGCAGCACGTGCATATAAACTGCTTGATAAGTGTTTATAAATAAGTTTACTGTAAGCACTGTTTTTGAAACTTGAGTGTTCTACTGGTTACGTGTTGATAGATTTCTTTAAATATGCTGTTAATCGAGTGGTTCATTGCTAAATTATCTAGGGTATACCCAACCTAATCAATTGGGCGCAGCCTAAATGCATACTATTCTTTCTTGCGTCTACTACTCTGTCTTGAATTATTATAGTAGTCATATATGTATAAATTAGTTTTTTTTTTCTTTACTGTTGCTTCATTGCATCAGTTCTTACCTCTACACTGATAGATACTTGACACTGACATATAGCTGTCCTTTTCGCCCTATCCTTATAGCTGAGGTCATCTCACCTGTAGTAGGGTCCACGACCAGCTGGTGCCCCCCTCGGGGGCCCGGGCGAGTGGGGATCTCGTCCGCCGCGCAGCCTTCCTCGGAAGGATCATAGAAGCCCCCTTCGCCTTGCATTATTTGCTCCTGCACATAACATATTCATACATCCATCCGACCGAGATACGTTTTTTGAAGTTATACTTCTGTTGGGGAAAATGATGAGAGTAAATTATTACGATTCGCGTGCACATCGTCACGGAAAGCCGACACCCTGAAGTTAGCTATAGCCAACATTTTAGTTCAAAAAAGTTACCAACACAGTAGCAGTAAGGGACACCTACTTGTTTGTCTGAGA
>JAFELO010000210.1:0-18599 GCA_017140195.1 Eumaeus atala
TATATATATACATATATATATGTATATCCTATTGTGTAAAAAATAAAGTAATAATAATAATAATTTAAATATATAGGACTAATATTAGGACTGCTTCACGGAAGCTGAATTTCGTCACCGAACGAAGATTCTATCCTGATACATCAAGTTTTTATATCCCGACGTTTCGGTAACCTTCCGGCTGTCATGGTCACGGACAGACTGAAGATTTTAGTCGTCTGGTTGAGTATGTATATGCAGCGGAATCATTAACAATTAATTAGTCCGATTCATACAAAACACATATACATTTTTACAATTATTGTATAACAGGACAGCACATGGATTTTGGCATATTCGTTCATGACGGTGATTGTCTCATTCCACAAGAAAATCTATAAAAACTCGATAAAATCCGTTAAAGCGACACAACAATGAATAACATTCGCGTAAATATACGAAAACAATATCTATCTACGCAGTTATTTATGTCTAATTTAAAAAAAAGAGATCCCAATATACATCAGCACGCAGGTGGTTATTTTTTTATAGTCCGCAGAATTAAATAAGCGAATCAACCTCGATCGGGGACGTACGAAATTATTATAGTTTTGCAACCGCAAATCAATAGTTAAGTATGGATGGTGTTTGTCCTCAGGTGCCAATGGCTTACAGCAAGACAATGGCTTACACAGCGATTATTTCCAGTTATAACCAGGTCTAGCTGCCTGTTATTCACGTTGGATATGTAATTAAACTGACTAAATCTGGTTGTGTTAAGAAACTTATATAATGCTCTAGTCAGGTTGTCTTGGCTGTTACTTACGAAAATAATCTTCACCACCTTAGCCGCCATCTACCGACTGAGATGAAGACACGTTAAAGTCATCGGCTAACAGAGTTTTATCGAAAGGACTACTCAAATAGGAGTTTGATATGACATGGAGGACTTCGTTAAGGCAAACAAAAGTGCCGACCACCATAAGGAATGTAGCAACAGCATTGATGTAGCTTACAGCGGGAGGGCCGCTGATCGAATCGAACTACAACCTCAACTGCTTCTTCGGCAAATTCTGGAAAACTTATTTGTCTGTAAGTAAGTACTGTGAATTTACGTTTAATACCGATTGGGACTCCACCATCCACAGTCTCCCCTGTTCGTATATTCTCGATCGCACCGGTATATGTTATATAGCGGCTATGAAATATTTCGCCATAGTTATGAATGTAATGTCATATTCTTAGTACATAACTTAAAACACATGAATATGCCTTACAATTCATGGTACGAGTGCCAGATTTAGCATTAACATATAGAGATTTTGACTATTTATCATTATGTAAGGCATTCCACTTCATTTCTATAAACAATACCGTTAAAAGTAAAAGCATAAGATTCATGTATAATACAAAAAAATTAAGCTTGCAGTAACAATATAACCAGTACAAAAACAATTGTGAGTAATGACAGAAACAAATTTGGCGTTCAATTGTTATTAATGATTCATTCATACTAATCAGCCGATAAACTAGGTCTTTTTGGCAGGTAAATATGACATACAAGCCAAATAAAATATTCTAAAATTACAAAAAGCGACCAAGAAGTTATATAGAAAGATAAATAGTTCGCAATAACTGATTTAAAGTATTATTTATAAAGTGTTGTATTCTATTGATTATATATATGATATTTCGTTGTCACTCCCACTTCAATTTGTTTAATTCACTAATGTTAGTGATATGAACTGCCGGAGATGTATCGGAGTGACGCATTATAATAGGATAGTTCTTTACCCATTTTTTATAAAATGAGTTCCTTAGCTTTAACTAGTTGAAACTGCTATTTGTTTGCTCTGGTCAAGTGGTCGTTAAAGTATATTTTGGATGTTTTATGATTAACGCCAATATCACTTGCAGACAATTTTAGCTTTCTTGCCCTTGCTTAGAAGTCATCCTTCTTATACCTGACTAAGAAACTAAGCCTTGTAGGTCTATTTTACTTTTAATGTCGCTTTTCGGTGCTACACGAGTTATAAAATCTAAGTCACTTTCTATATTAATTAGAAAATCGATGTGTTTTGCTGTGGTTCTTAAAAGTTGTCTTTATCTATGGTATGCCGTAGATTTCTATATTAGATCGTCCAGCCTATTATTCTCTATCATTGCTGTCTATCACTATCTTATACAGGTAAGATTTTAGGTCATTTACCTCATTTCTTTTATAAGCCGTGCTTTTTAAATCTGCTTCCATACTATCCATTAGTTTACTTAACGTTTCGTACCTCTTGCTGGTTTATAAATGTGAAAAATTCTTTAAAAGATGCGATTTCGGCGGTGAAAATAATTTCCGTAATTGAGAGTTTAGATGTTTGGAATTCTGCAGACATAATCGCAAAGAACTGATCAAAATAGATACCACTTGCTGATCTGGAGGCGATGCTGTACTAGACGCTCCACGTTTAGTTGTTATTTTATCTATTGCATCGACTGATACTGAACTAGATCGGATCGGGTTATTGCCATTGATGGTTTGACGTGGTCTATTAATTAAACATTCGGGGCAAGTCCGTTCCTTTTTCGAGTCATATATTTTTTGTATATTAAGTTTCTTTTTGTCAGTAGGAAACATGCAAGCATTGTGATAGATGCTCTTACAAATGCTATATTGAACGGTACCCGCAGCTCCCTCTGCCGTCGATTTACAGCAAGCATACTTCATTTTGTGAACAGCTGGTTTAATTTAAGGTCTCAGAGCTAGTATTCGTTATAGGATGAAGTGACACGCAGTTTTTATAGGAAATAATTGAATTATGAATAATAATATTGATCGTGGGACTATACTCTTACCTTTATCCGCTAGACTACTTGGCTTGTGACGTATATTTTAAAATTTGACTATATTTGAAGTCGTTTTTTCCGTTTCAGTCGAGTAGGTATTTTTAATTATGCAAACGATATGTACACAAAATATTACTCACATAAAATGCGATATAACTCTTTTTGTATAATTCTGTAGTATTAAAAAAATAATAACTATATTGTGTGTTAGTTTTGTACTTTTCTTACGACCCAGAAAATTTATATGGTTATGGGCGACACTTTATGGTATTATGCACTAATCATATGTTATAATTGCATTTATACTAACATAAACACTTCGAATTCTTTTTAAATCACAGTCAAATATATTTGCGAACATTAACTAGTGGAATACAGCCACAAAATTTTAATTTTACTTAGTTATTAAGCTTAAATATCCGAGAAATATATTTAAACCGATAATTTTTGCGGAACGGATATTGTTAGAATTAAAGCTATTATATCATTGCCTCTCTTTGTGTGTTGTGAACACAGTACCCAAACTCTGTATGGCATCCTATTTTCTTACCAGCGTACCTTCACGTCTATTCTGTCGCTAAATACGAAACTTTTAAGTAGATGCCATAACTTTTTACCCAAAGAAAACAAAACATTTCTCAGACAACAACAACACATGTTCGCGCTAGTTCCCTAATGGGTAGGCAGATCTAGAAATGGCTTGCTCCCTCCAATTAATAACACTCTTCATAGATCAGAGACTACTAAAAGACATAACTGAAAGTTTTTGCCAAACTCTAGTATCATAAATTATTTCGTAAATCAAAAGTAATTAGGACACGGAATCAAATATTTATTGCAGTTGAAATGAGACCGGACAGAAATAAATACGGCAACGTCCGAACAACGGCAGACCTAGGGATGGACGTCTAATACCTTTTTTACTGACGTATCGATAATCGAACTTACTTTGATGTTTGTAGAATTTTATACACAGACTCTACAACAGGCAAAAGCATTCTCATAAAATTATAGAACATATTAACTACGTTTTCTATCTTTAGTATAAGAAGATAGAGAAAGGAGTAAGGAAAGACCAAGAAACCAATGGAGAGACATTTTTCATCAAATATGTGGACCTCAGACAACAGAGAAGTATGGAAAGGTTTGGGAGAGGTCTACGCCGCAGAGGCGACTACCAAAGTGATTATTGTGTAATTGCTAAAAAAGTTATTGCAATTTCGTAGATATAAAAGCTATTTTTATTTTATTTATTTATTTATTAACTACGTTATTATAATATATTAAATTGAGTCATTATGAGCTACGTATATTTATGAAAAACGAAAAAAGTATACAAATAGTAATTGCTCGTATTAGAGGCTTAATTACCACCGCTGTTTGAACAATCTCTTATTTTTCTGCATTCAATTTTATCTGCATTACTTATGTCTTAGCTGAAATAATAGTATCTATGAATATTATATATGTCACATCACTACAACACTAACGTTCAAATAAATTAGCCAACCAGTTTATTTGTTACTTACAATGGCAATATTTCCTAATTAGTTCTTTTGGAGGACAATTAACGGAGACCTGCTTAACTTTTATTTATTACAACTGGCTGTTAATTTTCCTCCCAAACCTTCCTATTTTAGTGAATTAATTTCTATGTACAAGGAAATGGTTTCTGTATACGAGCAAAATAGAAAGTCTCTGAGATAAGTAGACGAGGACTATATTAATGTAAAAAAAATATTCGTTTACAAATTTGTGATTTTGTCGACAAAAGTAATTCATCAACAAGTGTAACAATAAATGTAAAGTAATACCGCCTTGTGACATTGATCTTCTCTTGATTGTTGCGTTTCGTGCAGTTTGTGAGTAGCCGGTGGCCCATTGGGGGGGTGGAAAAAAAAGCAACGCATCGGCATGTTAATCATGTGGAGGTTAATGGGCGTCGGTAGACGTAAAATTGCTCCGAATGCTCTTTTGCCCCACTATTCTATAAAAAAATTAAAATACCTTGTTCATCAACATCACAAATTTTTAAATGCACGAGTATTAGTTTGGGAAAGTAGTGAAACGGTGTATCTTGTTGTGTTGTCGACGTGTCTCACAGAAACATACTTCTCTAGTCACGTTGGTCACTTTTAGTCGTCAAAGTTTTCGTTACTGATAGACTAATTATAATATACTAGCGATCCGCCCCGGCGAAATAACACGAGCCGGATTGTTACCTTAACAAATTATCCACTAAGGCTTTTCTCGGGCATCGCTCTATCCATTAGTGAAAACCACATGACAATCCATTTTGTAGATTTTAAGACAATCGATATCGATATATCGTACGACCATACATACATAGAGCCTTTGGGTACTTTGATTTATAAATGTAGATATTCATACAATGCTTATAAAATTAACTTTAAAATTTTTACCGTGAAATTGAAATTTGAGCAATAATGATAAATGTTGTACAAGGGAAAAATAATTAGTAATTGGAACATGTTTAGACGTCTTCTTGTCACCAGGTTATCTGATCATAATTAAAGTATATACTCGTAATAATAAATAATACCCCGTATTTAAACAATCGACTGATCATATAAGGTACTCTACATTGCAAGGGATTTATTACATTCAACATATAAGAATACAAATTTATATAAAAGCTATAAAAGCTCTGGTATGCAAACCTAACCCTATCGGTGATTCGATCCCGTGATTGAGCCGTGAGAGGCCCCGGGCTCGGGGTTCGTTTAGAGCGTCCGGCCGCACTTTAATATTTTGTTAGCTAAGCGCAATAGTTTTATTACGTGAACGTGGTTTGGAAATTAACGATATATTTATACGAGATGTGAAAATTCAGTTTTTAGCAAATTGGCTGAGCTCCAAGGCAACGAGAAGTCGGGACCATTGGATAACTACCGACGCCCATAGAGATCCACAAGTTGCTAAGTATGATGTTGTCCTCCTGCCCTCCATTCCTCCAATGGGTCACTAGAATCTCACAAACCGCACAAAGTTCGCACTTTCCACTACTTCTTACTAGCAATAGTAATTATGATATCTATGGGCTTTTCACACTACGTTAGTGTAGCTCCACGCCAAGTACCATAAGTACATGTGTTACGGGCACTAAACTAGTAATGTTCCAGGAAGAGGCCGCGTAATGGAGCAGAGAAAATTAGGAAACTGCTCCGCTCCGAAGGCGACTAGTGGGAGTGCGGCGGGGGCGCTACGCGCAGCTTATGCCGCATCCCTAATTGAGATCAGAGGTCAGAATGGGAAGCTGACCCATTTGCACGATCTCGACGTCTGCGAGGCTGGTTCTGTGATCGTTGGAATAGCCCCCTTAAGGAGGGAAGGAAGGTCCCCTTTGAGGGACTGGTGAAATGTCCTGTCGCTGCTATCAGCGGCAGGAGATTTCGGCGATTGGCCATCCAGGGCATCTCAACAAATACAACTAATGATACTCGCGGCGGTTTTGGCCAGTAGTTGGTCCTTTTGAAGGCCAGAATATGGCACACCCCACCGGACCCCAGGTCTGGTGAAAGCTCATACAAGAGTTTCCCCGCGTAAAAAAGCGCTTAACTAGATTGATTAATGATGACACAAAACGTTAAAGTAAAGGTATTTTGTCCTTGAAGTCGAAGCACAAAAATTTCTGGTTCTTTCTGTAGTAGGATACAAATGTCCCGAGATTCTGTAAATGAAACCATCATCCGTCCGTAATCATCAAACTATAATCTTGCGGATTTTTATGGACGGTTATATATGTCAAAAATCTCCGATTGCTCCTTTGCCTTATACTAATAAAAGTCTCCATGTTTCTACGTGTAAACAACGACATGTGTATTATAAATTGCAATTGGCTGTCCCCGTTTAATGCACTACCGATTGAAATAAATAGCAAAGAAACCACTGCCACATTTCCATGAGAATTTATAATACGAATCGCATGCGGCATTAAATTAACATCGCACACGGAACTCACAGCGCAGAAAAACCAATCATTTCTGGTTCAAAACCCTGCCCGGTTCAATCAAAAATTCAGCCGGACGCGATACAACCGGGATTCTTTACACTCCATTACGTTTTATCATCTGATCAGAGTTAAGCTGATTTCTTCACAAAGGCAAATGGGAAGTGTTTCAATAAGAGTATCATGAGATGAGATTTGTTTATGGAGGAGATTTCAAACTGAAGAAAATAATTCCGAACCAGGACATACCGTCTTGGTCGTCATTGCACTTCTGTTACAGATCTCCTGTCCGCTGTAAATCTGTTATTAGTAACGGTACGATTTTTTGAAGTTGTACTTCTTTTATCGCGTTAGTGAAAAACATGACAGTAAATTTTACGACACCGCCACGAAAAACCGACACCCTGAAGTTAGCTATAGTCAATATTTTAGTTTCTATTCTGTTACGCCAAAAAACTAGAAATTCTAATTTTATAATATAAGGTTTCATAGCATTCGGAGTCTCTCGGTGACTACCAAAAGGCTTGCCCAGCACCAAAAGGCCATCGAAAATTCTCAAACCACATGAAACTATTATGTGAGAGTCCATCCATGGTACTGGCACTATTCAACTGTAACAAGGCTGTCTCTGCCCAATATGTTGGAATGTTAATATATTTTCTTTCTCTTTTGTAAGAGGTACTGCTATGCTGTGTAGGAAGAGGTAGGGCCTTGCATGGTGCATAACACTACATCCTCCTATGGAAAGGACTTGAGCCGACACGACCGGGGAGGTACCTCTCACTCAATTGATACCGCAGTAAAGTGACACCTACGGTGTCGCGGTTCGTGCGTTTTGTGAGTATCCGGTGGCCCATTGGGGGGTGAAAACGAGGATAACGCGTCGGCATAATTATGCTAATATTCATTGGCACTTTACAAAAAATCTTGCTGTGAAGTAGAGGCATGCTACATTGTAATTGAATTGAATCCGCACAAGAGACGATAGCTATGCTACCGCTTTTCGTGCGGTTTCTGGGAGATCGGTGGACAGGAGTGAGGCTCCGAATGCCCGTACGCCCCGGTACAAAAAAAGATTACACACAAACTAAACCACCAAAGCATCGATTCACTTTCTTCTATCTATAACATCTGTACATATTATAAAACAAAGGCCCCAAAAACTATACAACAGGTAATCGGTCTTATGAAAATGTACCAAACGGATTTTCATGCAGTTTTCATCCATAGACACAGCGACTCGTGAGAAAGGTTTTGTATGTGTGTACGTATATTGTGTCAAGGTATTAATACTGAATTCATTTTCATCAAATAACATAATATAATCTTATAATATAACAAAATATCAAATCATCAGTTTACTCGCAAGTACACTTAAAATGACAACCCTAATTACTTTTGAATGTTTTCCAAGAAGGAAACCC
This sequence comes from Eumaeus atala, assembly GCA_017140195.1. Taxonomy (NCBI): domain Eukaryota; kingdom Metazoa; phylum Arthropoda; class Insecta; order Lepidoptera; family Lycaenidae; genus Eumaeus; species Eumaeus atala. The sequence goes on from JAFELO010000210.1 coordinate 8,212, forward strand.
CTTTAATAGCTTCAAAGTTTTCAATTAATGAATTTATAAACTTCAGGTTCGCCTACCAAAAGTTATTACGAAATTGGTATAGATTCAATTTTCACACCTTTGAACTGGGGGCTTTCAGTAAACACGGAAATCAAACGAGCGTTTAAACCTAATTAAGCAAGACAGTGAAGAAAAGCTTTAAGGCCACCATAGTGTTGAACACAGTGTTAATAGCTTTTAGCAAAACTTCAATAACCACAAAGCAAGAAATATTAACTAACTTTTATGTTGACGTGATAACGTCTTTTACATCTATAACGCTAGTTATGAGTCATAGTAACATTTCAAATGCGGAGCTTATTAGTGAGAGAGAGAGAGAGAGAGAGAGAGAGAGTAACCCTTGTCTCTTTCACTCCATCGAGTGATGTGCTCACGGACAAATTAAAAAGATGCATTATCATAACATAAAATTATATCATCCGTAAACTGACAACCAGTTTTTTTTTTCCTAATTTGTTTAGAGTTTGGGTTTGCAGAACATTGAGGTTATGAACTAATATTAGTAGTGAATAAGAATTTGACTAACAAAGAAACGTATAAAAATCTCAACAATCGCAGTTTTGATATAGAATTATAAACCAGTCCATTAATTTGTTCATTCATTCTTTCGCTTAATTTTTGCTACTTTCTGCCCATACGAGTACTTGATGGTATGATATTGATCGTCGGGGCGCGGGAGTATCGCAAGATAATTATTAAGTTGTTTGTTCTAACAAAGTAGTTCGTTGATAAATTTACTGATCTCATAAAAATAAAGTATATATTACTAATCGTGTAAATGCAAAAGATTTAATGAATGTGTGGATGTTTGTTACTTAATTACGCCAAAAATGTTCATTAAACTAAATAATGTTCTACTTTGTGTACCGAAGTAACTAAAGTATAGAAGTCTCATGTGCTATAGAAATACTAAGTTTTCGTGGTTTGATTTAGATTCGTTTGAATCTATCCCATAGACAAATGAATAGATTTGTGATACACGAACCTATTGTTAACCAATCCCGATATATAACTAAGACTCGCACAATCGTAATATCGGTGCGAAGTTGTGTGACAGTTTGGTGACTCATTCGGTGACACATAAAGTTAAATGCAAGCCTAAAAAATATTAGCTTTAAAAAAAAGACGTACAATTATTCAAAATTACAATATCACTCCTATTGGGCAGTGGATTTTTCAAACATTTGTATAAAATAATTGGTTTATGTAAAACAAAATTTAAAAATGTAAAAAAAACAATGATACTAAGTATATTTTAAAAATTAACATTTTCCAGTTTATACGTAGGCGTAAATCGAGTCGAAACGAAATGCAGTTGTTAATTGAATGGAGTTAAATTATTCGATGACAAACAATCCAAACAAATCAGCAATTCTACGGAGGCTGGAAACACGTACGACAGACTACCATATTGAGTCGGTCAACTAAGACATGTAAATGCCATCAATAGAGAAGCAAGGTATTAGCTATACTGAAAGCAGATAACATTATTTAATGCTCGAATAAAAATATAATAGATGAATATAACAGGTATAAAAATAAATATAAAAAAACGTAGAATAGAAAGTCAACAGAGTATCCTATAGCAACAGTTTTTTTTTTTACATAATTTCATAATAATTCTCTAAGCGATACATCTCAAACCAGTAAAGTCTGAGATCTCACAATAAATATATAAACATTGCTCTCGAGCTTGTCATCAAGTGAAAAGCAAAGTTTGAAACTATAAAATAAACAGATCGCCTAGCACGTAGTGTGCACATGTCCTCATGCTCTTCAAGAGAATACTACCTCTTGTACGGGAACATAAAGCTCAGCGTCGTACCTACATAATCCGTCCTTCCTTGTGTCGTTTACAGCGTAGATAAGTTTACGAAAGAGTTTAGGTCAAAGGGGATCGATGTATATATTGGCTCTCTTGAACCATCGTTTGTTTTGAATTGCTTCTGATACTCGTAGATCCGAGGCCAACTTCGGAGGGCCCTGTGATTATGCACACATGAAATAAGAGAAAGTCATAGTTATATGGCAGCTACACGTTAACTAAACACGTTAAGTAAAATACCATTTCTTTAGGATTCTAGATAACATTTAGGGGCCAGGTTCTCGTTATAAGTACATGAGATATAGATAGATAGAGCACAATATGTAAAATATGAGTAGAGCTTTCTTTATGACGGAATCATATTGAGAAAATTATTTTCAATTTATATGGATGTCCTCAGTTGTTTTGTCCCCTGTGTTTGCAAAAGTTCAGATCTCGAAAGTTTACATAAAAGATTGAAATGAAACGCATTATCATACATAAAAATTGAGGACGTATCTACATAAAAATTGAGGACGTATCATCAAGACGATAATTGAACTGTCTTTCAATACGATTATCATCTATCATACTCAAAATACATGTTAGGGAGATGAATGCCATCTACCGGTGGTAGCTGGTATTAGAGTTATTTATATCGATCAAGGCCATTTGTGTTAGCTCCTTAACTTATATTTCTTTACCTTTTTAATGATTATTGTATACAATTTTTTTTAAAAATTCAAGAAGGAATATCATTCCGCTTCCGATTATTCCGATTACATCGGCAGAATTGGCGGGAGGCTAGTTCGCCTTCCTGCGGGAACTTGTGCTTTCTGGTTCCTCGCCAAGGCCATTCCAGGGAGTTTTTCTCAGCCATCCTTACCATCTCTGCACCGGAACGATGACTCGTTGGCCCATGCCGCAGAAGAGAAAGCCGATATCCTGGGCTCTCTATTTGCGTCCAACTCTACTCTGGATGTCCGTGGAACTCCACCGCCTACTATCCAGCGTCGTTAACACTCAATGCCGGATATAGAGTTCTAGCAGAGTTATGTGCGCAAAACGCTACTCTCCTTGGATATCCACAAATCGAGTGGGTCCGATGGCATCGTGCCGATTGTGCTGCGAATATGTGCTCCGGAGTTAACGTCGGTGTTGACGCGTCCTTTCTGATACTCCTACTCTGTTGGCGTCGTCACAAGTTCTTGGAAGACGGCTTTGGTGCACCTGATTCCTAAAAGAATGATCCATCGAACTACCGATCTAGTGCCCTATTAACCCACTGGCCGTTAGTCTGCATATAGAGAAGGCTTTTGATCGGGTCTGGCATAAAGCGTTCCTTTTGAAACTTCCATCTTACGAACTGCCTGGGAAACTATACGACTCAATCACTAGTTTTATGACAGATCGCAGCATCAAGGTCGTTGTCGACGGTGCATGCTCCGATCTCAAATCTGTCAATGCTGGTGTTCTACAAGGGTGTGTTCTGTCTCCCACGCTGTTTCTTCTGCACATCAATGATATGCTACAAACCAGCGGCATTCATTGTTATGCGGATGATAGTACGGGTGATGCACTATATACTCGGCTACACCAATATTTCCCGGGAAAACGTCACCAAGTATGGGGGACTAAATTGTGTCTGAAGTCGAGTCTTTAATGACGAGAGCTCGGATTGGGGCCGACAAAACTTTGTCCAATTAAACCACAACTTTGCGCGTTTACCACTAAAAACAACCCCTTCTTCGTATCTCCTCACCTTGAAAATACCCCCCTAATGACTTCAGATAGTATCGGGATTCTTGGAGTCGACATATCGAGTAAAGTTCAATTCTGCGGTCATTTGGAGGCGAACGCTAAATTAGCCTCAAAGAAGCTGGGTATGCACAATAGGGCGAAGCACCACTTCACGCCACATCATTGGCTACAATTATGCAAGGCGCTGGTCCGATGTAGTACTGCTCTCGACTTTGGGCTGGTGCCCCCAACTTTCCACTCGCCCCATTTGACCGTATTCAATGTAGAGCTACTCGAATGGTTGACGACCAGGCTGTTTCCGTGCAGCTTGATCCTTTGGCATTTCGAAGAGATGTGGGCTCGCTCTGCATCTTCTACCGCATCTACAACGGGGAGTGTTCCGAGGACTTGTTCGGACTAACACAGGCAGCGGAATTCCACTCTTTAATATCATGGTAGAACTCTAGGTTCCGCCGTCACCACCTTGACGTCCCAACGTCTACAACTGTGCGTTTCAAGCGCAATTTCCTACCGCGCACAATTTCGATGTGGAACCAGCTGCCACCGTCGATATTTCCGAACCGATACGATATGGCGTTCTTCAAGAAAAGAGTTTACTCCCATCTTAAACGACCTCAACGCGCCTGCATAACCTGGGGTTATGTGGATGTCTATGGGCGGCAGTAGTTACCTACCACCCTCTCGTTTGCCCCTTATCCTATAAAAAGTAATAATGATAATAATTAATAGTAATTATTTAAATGGGAAAATTAGAAGACAAAATCCAAAATAAATCTGTTTTCTTGTCTAACAAAATTAAGCTATATTCAAAACCTTTAAACATTATTCCAGGTTTTTTTTTTTTTAATAAATTTCAAGTATTTTCGTGTTTTTCATGTTATAATTTAACGGCGAACCCACGCTCTCTACGAATTATAACTAGAAGATAAAATTTCATTACTGCCATAAAGTATTCATGACGATAATAAAAGTTTCGGGGATCACAGAACTTAATACACATCTTTCCATTCAAATTAAAGAGATTTCTTAAAATCTTGTCACATACTATAGCTTCTTATTAGTTTATTGTTGTATATATATTACTTATGGCTTCTCTTCCTCAAAAGATGGACTACAACACAAAAAGATTCGATTCGGACAAAGTAACCCCTGAGATTAGGATCTTCAAACAAAAAAACAAAATTTTCAGCATTTCACTACTACTAAAAATCTCTGACCCCATGCTCCCACAGTTACTCACGGTGTTCAATGATGGTATTAGACGAGAAGACACAACAATTTTCACCTAAATAAAAGGTGCAAATAGTGAGCAATTTGAAACGGCAGTAACACTTGCAACATGCGCTGATGTAGACAGTTTTTATAAACATATTTTTTCATACTCATGATATTTTTAAATAAAGAACAAAGCTTTAACAGATTTCGAATACCGGACAAGACATTTACAGGATTTGATTAAATATCATAAGTTTGAGACTTGTTGTTAAGCTCAGTGTCGTAACCAAATGTAACTATAATTAGGTATAAACTGTTTTACTCAACATATTTTAAAGTCAAGATGGAAAATATAAGGCTGATATGAACGTCGTGTTACAAAACCTGCCATCAGTTAAAAAGCTGAAACTGCCCCCTGTGGTGTAATGTATTGGACATCAGATTTGGTGCAGGCCAAATTCTCAAAAGAGAAAACCTATTCTTTCCAAGGATCACCCGAGTAAAACCGTTTATGCTGTAGGAAGGAAGATAAGATAGCAATCCACATACATACATATTTATTTACTTACGCTTGTGGAGGGTAAGAAGTTGGATGGGGCTACTGAAAATCAATAAAACAGAACGCTTTCCATCAGTTTTTTGTCTGTTTACATGATCGCCATATGAACATGGTTGGACGGATTTTAAACCAAACTTTACTAATTATAATTATATTAATTATTCATTTTCTCAATGAGTATATCTCCCATAATTTTTACCCAGGACTCGTCAGGCGTGCGGCAGACGTGTACTGTCCAGCTCCATTTGAGCTCCGCGGCTTTGAGATAGTTCTCAACATTCAAATCGTCCGCGATTTTTCTTCAATGTTTCGGATTCTGCTCTGTTGTGCAGAACTTAATTAATATCTGGAGAAAATCCCCGACGAGGTAGTAGGGTATAAAAATGAGTGCAGAATTAGATGTCTACGCTGGTGAAATGGCAATGGGCAGGCCACACTGCTCATAACTTCGATGACCGTTGGTGACGAAAGGTTCTCTAGTGGCGGTCTCGCACCGGAAGACGAGGTGTGGGACGGCCTCCTACCCGGTGGACTGACGACTTGGTTAAGGTGGGAGGGAGCCGTTGGATGCAAGCGGCTCGTGATCGTCACCTGTGGCGCTCTGTAGGAGGGCTATTTCCAGAAGAGGACATAGTCCGGCTGACGACGATGATGATGATGAAACCACGAACCACAAGAAGTACTGCTATCAATTATATAAAAAATATCAATAATTTCAGGACTATGTTCTGAGGTCTGAGATATTATTATTTTAAAGCAATCAGATGTAACTGAAGCGTCGCGTTTATTAAAAGAAGAGCACGCTTCTTAGAGTAAAAAGAAAGGCAAATAAACATAGATAAAAATATAATATAAAACTTTTGCCATGTTATTTTTACATTGTAAGTTTATTTTAACAACATTATTTTAATAATTAACTAAACACGCATAATGAGTTTTAAAACTCATTATGCGTGTTTAGTCTGATTTACCTTTTCAATTTCGTTGCAACCGGCGATCGTACTTATAGCTAGCTTTGCCCCGCAGCGAAGTGCCGCCACGTAAATCACCCTAACAAGTAGTGCTATTTCATATTTTGCAAAGGATAATCACATTCAAAGTAAATTTAATAAACAAATACTAAATATCGGTTAATATTGCGACAAACAATTTCAACCTTAAAATTATAACATTTAGTCCTAAGAAGACTAAAAAAACACACACACATAGACAGAAAATATTTCCATAGAAAATGTTTTGAGCACTGTTGACCCAAAAGATGCTCTCAGGTGCTTCTCCTTCTTTTTTATATTATAGGGGAATAATCGAGAAATCGGAGTTTTTCTAGACTACCGACGCCCATAAATATCAGAATATTTAGTATACCGTTACGTAATAAGTACGATGCATTGCCCTACTTTTAAGCTCCCCCCAATGGGCCGCCGGCTACTCACGAATCGCACGAAACGCGACACCATAGATATCACTTTACGGCGGTATCAATTGAGCGAGACGTACCTTCCCGGTCGTGTCGACCCAATTCCGCTGCAATGCAGCATGGCCCTATCTCTTACAAAAGGAAGGAAGATGTGACATGAGAAAAAGAAGACTTAGGGCTCTTCAAAAAAGGATCCTACATATATCGAAAAGGCATCTGCGAGATCTCTGGTATGGCGGAGGTCTGTGGCCGTTGGTGATATATCACTATCTAATAGCCCAACTGCTCATTTTCCTGCTATGCCACAAAAACTTACAGATTCGAATCCATTTCGCCTCCAAAATGTAAAGTCTTAGTTCGGTTTGTCGGTAATAAAAGCAAGATATGACATGCTTCAGAAATGGAAATATAAAAATATGGGAAACAATGATACTGAATTTTCAGAGGCCAAGTCAAAATCACGTATAATACATCAACGTCTGCTTCGGCTGGCGGAATAAAAAACGTTGATACGTGAACACATGGACCGGCGCGGTAATAAGTTTCTGATTACGACGCCGTATCCTGCGGGATCACCCGCACTCCCTATTATATGTCACTGCTGCATGTAAAGGAAATAGAAGTACTAACGTCGTATAAGAATTGCAAGCGTGAAAGTAAATGGGGAATTGTAAATAAAAAAAAGTTTAATTAAATTAATTTTTATTGATTTGAAAGTAAGTGTACAAAAACAAATACACCATTACTCACAATTCACGTAATTTTTAATTACTTTAATTGAGAAAAATCCGAGACTACTATAAAGCACTAGAAGATTTAAGTGAAACTGAATTTAGAATTAGATATTACCTGTGCCTTGACCTTATATAGTGCACTTTTAAAAATTTACTCACTGTTCCATAACGTTCACCAGCATTTCAAATTGTGTGTTGCTTGTTTTCGTTGTTTTTAACTTGCACCTAAATTTAAACGAAACCCAAGGTTAGATAGACGACAGTAATTTAAGGTCAAAACCTAAGAGACCCTAGTAACATAATGCCGTCACTTTGTCTCGGAACGAAACAGCGATATCATTCATAAGTAGCATAATGCGCTTATGCTAAATTACACTCCAGTCCCTCTGTATGATCTATGAACAGTGACGTTTTAGAAATGTTTGGGTTAACGTAACTATACTAATATTAGGGGTGCTCTTGGTCGAATAATCTCCCCGGAAAAACGGGGAGGGATTAATGGTGGCTGGCTGTTCAGCCAGCCACCATTATCTAGGGTGCAACATTATCTTTCCCATTGCGAAAGAGGGAGGGTCAGTTATCTATCGGCTCATAACCCGGCCGCCAACCCGCGCTCTGGCGCCCGGCCATGATTGAATGGCTGGAGGATATCTAGTCATAAGTAAGCCATTTTTCGCCCGCTATCGAGCGGGCATGTCGTTACTCCTTCATGTCCAATAAAGGAGGAGTTAGAAATATTTGATGCCAATATTGCAAGAATGACGGATGGGTGGACTAGCTGTTCTCGAGTCAAGGCCAAGAAACGATGCGTCCGAAATCCGCCCAAATGCGCGGCCACCTAATGTGGTCCTGAAGAAAGGAAAGGAGTTCAATGGACGAGCTATGATCCGTCAACGTCTAAAACGTTTGAATCTACGCTCACTCGAACTGACAACCTTACAAAAACGAGGCCACCAGGTCAACTTTAACAGAAAAGTGGACCGAGAAAACGAAAGGTTAACAAAAAGCCATCTAAGACTCCGGCAGCACAGGCAGGCACTATTCAACCTGTTACTAAGAAGAATGTTATCAAGCCAGCTCTCAAAATCACGCACCCAGGCTCCAGGCTAGTAATCAAGCAACGATCGGAGGCAGCCACTCATGGGGCTACGTATAGCGCTTCTAAAGGCAAATCGAGAAGAAGAGAGAAGGTTCCAAAAGATCATATCCGGTGTACCACAGGGATCTTCACTGGTTCCGACACTCTGGGACTTAGGATACTATTGGGCGCTGCGCGGTTGCTTCTCATCTGGATCGGTTGTAATCTGCTATGACAACCTTATTACATTTTTATAGAATCCCTGTTCTGCTTCACGGAGGCCGAAATGGAGGCGATTCTGACTCGCCTCCAGAGTAAGAAGAGGGCACCGGGTCCAGACGGGGTGCACGGGAGAGTGCTGGCGATATCTCTCGTGCACCTCGGGGATAGCCTCCGGGAAACGTTTGATCGCTGCCTGCGGTCTGGTCAGTTCCCGGGGGCATGGAAGGAGGGTCGGCTCTGCCTACTTCCAAAGGCAGGGCGGCCCATGGACTCGGCTTCGGCGGTTCGACCGGTGGTGCTGCTGAACGAGACAGGGAAGGCCTTAGAACGGATTGTGGCCTCCCGTCTCGTTCAGCATCTGTAGGAGGGTGCGGGACCCGGACTCTCAGAGTCGCAGTTCGGGTTCCGAGCACGCCGGTCGACCATCGATGCCCTCAAGCACCTGCGGGCGGTGACGGGTGAGGCGGAACGCAGGGGGCAGGTGGTGGTCGCGGTGTCGTTGGACATCGCGAACGCTTTCAATAGCCTCCCGCACAGCGTGATACGGGAGGCACTGAAATTCTTCAGGGTGCCTCCCTATCTCGTGAGGCTGTTGGAGGCGTATCTCTCCGATCGCAGAGTGGCTCTCGAGAACCGGTCGGGGTCCGTGGAGTGGCGGCGGGTCGGGCGCGTCGTAAAAAAGGCTTTGACTTCTCGTTTGCCAGGGGGCAAAATCAAAGCCTTTTTTTACGGCTACCAACGCACGTGAACATCCACAATTTCTTTGCCGATGCGTTGCCCTCTATCCGGGGAATCCCCCCCTCATTCTACTATGGGCGGTTGAGGTCTCTTATACGGGTCTAGGTGAAAATAGTACCAAATTTATTCAGCTATGTATAATTTATATTATATGACGAACAGATATTTCAATATTTGTATTATTGCTGCACTTCAATATTACGATTTTGGCGTCCGCACGGAATGAATAAAATACATTATCGTTCTAGTCGTACGTATATTTTGTACTGATGTAGAAAACATGGAAGATTCTCAAGCGAAACGTCGGGAAACAAATAGGTAGTACCGCTAATATACGTAAAATGCGTTATTGCATTTAATAAAAAAGTAAAAATTTAGAACAGATAGTTTGTCTCAAACTCTTGTCTCCAACGTGGCCCATACCGGAAGGTTTTCCATTTAGTTTATCTCAAAGGGCCTCGTTTTATAACAATAAAATAAATGTTCAGACATCAAGAAGTGTAATTAGCGATATTACAATTATTAGCCTTCATAATGACCTCTATTACCTCTGTTATAAGAATTATATTTATTTGTTTCTATCTGTTGAGCTTTAAAAGGTATCGCTTTGTCTTTAGTCCCTATTATGTAGCGCTTATAATATCTCATTAGCAATATCAGTTAAGTTGAACGTTTTTATTATCATTTGTAGCGTTTAATGATTTTTCGATATAAGTGCACTCAATTTAATAAAGGAATAGCTAGTGTATTTTTATTAACATTTACAAGTGAGTTGTGCATAAAATGTAAATATAATTGTTTATAGTCAAAAGGTATTTACT
>JAFELO010000210.1:36507-47834 GCA_017140195.1 Eumaeus atala
AAACAGTCCTGGGGGTGTGTGGCTTGTATATCGAGTCACCAATCTCCTACTAAATCATGGCTCACTCGGAGTAATTGTCCAAAACTTTTTTTTTGGGCCACGAAATATAATTTATACATTTATACAATACACCGTTTTGAATGAATGAATGAATTGAAACATTGAATGTAATGAATGTGTCCCTCTAATTACGAGCTCAAAGAGCAACTCTTTTAATTGCGTCCTACGCATTACCGAGCCCCCGGCTTCCCATTTATGACATAAACGGCACCAAATGACAATGCTTTGTACAATTATGAACAAAAATCTTTCTAATTTCGACGTTTGACATTTATTTCTTTCTTCTTTATTGTATGATTTATTTTATGTTATACTAGCGATCCGTCCCGACTTTTTCTGTGAATAATAGGGCAAATTATACCCGAAAAGCTTCCTCGGGAACGTTCTGTCCATGAATGAAAATACGTTTACTAGATTTTGAGAAAATCGATCACATACAGACAGACATTTCATGAAGAGGTGCATGGCACTGCTGGAGCATCTTTAGTGTCGGGTTTCGTGCGGCTTGTGAGGAGCCGGTGGCCCAACGCATCAGCATAGTAATTATGTGGGCGTATTCATATATTCATGGGCGTCGGTAGTCGCAAAAACACTCCGATTGCTCGTTTGCCCTCTATACTATAAAATGTACAGGTGTTTACTCTGACATGACAAGTTTATACTTGCCCCCTATTCTATAATGAAAAAACCCTCATTTCCACCTCCGTGGACTCACAGGTCACACAAAACACGTCACCAAGTAGTCACATCACTGTCACGTGTCCGAAATTGATGCTGAGCGTATTCAAATAAGCCTTCCAAATGAGAATCCGATCAACAAGTTAATTCTTTTTTTATTTCTTATAAATTTAGAGGCCTAATGATAGACATCTGAATTATTGTCATGCATATGCGTTTCTCTCCTTAGCTCTTTCCCTTCAATGGGTCAATCACAACCGCACCGTATAGCTGTCGCTTTACGGGGGTTATCGTGTGAGTGAGAGGTACATCCCCGCCCGCGCCGGCTCAATCCCGCTGCAGTACAACACGGTACTGCCTCTTGTCCCATGTCCATCAATGGCCCACCTCTCACACCGTATTTTTATTACTGCCGTATTTATTTATCTAACTGTACGGTACGTTTCAACTTTTAATTGTCACTTTATTCCTTTTAATGTAATTCATATTTTAATATAAAATTTCTTTCTAAATTTATTCACCCATTCACCACAAACTAGAAACGCCTCGTGGTTTCACTCGTATAACTCGTGTACTATGCGGCTTTTGATGGTAACGTAATTGTGTTAACCTCCATATTTTGTTTCATTGACAGCGCTAATCTCTGGAACTACAAGTCGGATCCTAATAATTACTTTTGTGGATGATGACAGTAAATAGTACATTCACGAGGAAGGTTATGTACTATGACCGTTGAGACATGTGTGTCGACGTCGCCCGCCGAAATGGAGTTCTGTTCGTTTAGCTTTCTTACATTACAAATGAGATCCATGTAGGGGTCAAAATCGACTTTTCACACTCTGTGCCTATTTCGGCCATAGTCTCAACTGCCTATTTCATTTCCAAACTTCTTTCTTGGGTATTTTCCTGTATGGAGCCATATGGTGAGGTACCTACATTTTTAAGCTCTTCCACTTTGTCTAGTGTTTTATCTTCTTCAAGGAGGCGGTGAGGTTCTCGAGGTATGGATCTGGCGACGGGCTCCTGCCTCGAGTTTGCTTTCTACTCTGCTTAAGACCTTTTCCATGTCTGAGATGTCTCCACAAAGCTTCGCGTTGAATTGTTCCAGCTTTCCATCTCCCGCCGCGGCTAATAAGATCGAGGTTACATGAAGGCGAGGGAGCTAGTTATTTTTATAAGCTAGAGTAACCCATAATCTGGCTTATAGAATTGACACACTCGCGTCACTTACGTAGTTCTTTCTTTCAAAATTACACGGGACCGATAAATGTTGGTAAATAATGACTAGGCGGACCAATCATCAAACTTATATTTTGTATTAGAATATAGTGAGTGAATGTTCGAGTTGCGTGCTATGAAACAAATATCGTTCAATACGCAATGCTTACATAAGAAAGCTCACGAGAGCCTCAGCAAACACAGCGTCATATTGTATACGTAGTGTCCGGTAAAATAATGTTGATAGAAAAGTAAAAGTAATATGGATATTAAGTTCTACATGAGTAACTGCTTTCAGGATGGATCCTACGTTTATGAAATGGAGATGCGTATCTGTACTACAATACCAATTTAATAATGCCGATGAAATTTTCTTTGTTTGTTTAATCGTGCTTATCTCAGTAAATGCAGTTCTGATTCGAAACATCGTTTCTATTAAACTACGCGTAGTAGGCCTTCTTTTTTTGACGCGGGGAAACGCATTTACGCGCCTTCACCGGCCCTGGGTGGGGTCCAGTGGTGTGTGGGGCTCGCGGCACATTATATAGTGTCGAATACCCACAAAAACCACCGCGAGTGCTATCAGTGCCGCCCTGGGTGAGGTGCCCCGGAACAACAATCATCAAGGCACCTCGACAGCTAGTCAGCCCTCTAAGGGACCAACACCTCCTCCACTGAAGGGGTTACCCTGCACTACAGGACAACCCCACCGACTTTGGGATAGTGCCCTGCCCCGTGCGCAAAACTGCCACCTCCTGTTGCTCTTAGGTCCCCTCTTCTTATAAGAGGGGTACCGAGAGCGATTCCTCCTCCTAATCTTTAAGCCCCCTCTTCTTATAGGAGGGGTGCAAAGATCCCCCTCGTTTCAATTGGCCTCGTCTGGGTTCACCCCAGGCTACTAAGCCCCACCAACACGACAAGGCTTGCACCATGGTGGGGACGCTTAGTACGTCCTGTGTTATGCCAGTGAAACCGCGGGGCGTTGCTATTTTTGTATATTGACGTGTTTTTTCTAAGAGGTCTTGCCCGTTTTTGCCTTCGCCTTAGCTGTATTCCAGTCGTATGAGAGTGCCGTTACTTCGTAGCGTAAAATAAGCACTCAATAAATATGCGTATAAATAATAAAGCTCGTTAGAGCCATAAACAGACTGATGTTGCATTCATATATAATAATGGCCCAAAACTGAGAGACTGATCGCATGATTGGCTAGCTAGCATAGTTGTTTTATTAAGGTTCCGTACATATCTATGGTGGAAATCTTCCTCTAAGGGGAAGGCCTATTTCCAGTAGTGGATGTCACCTGGGTGATGATTGATTGATGCAAACAAAATATGTTTGCATCAACAATCTTGTGACTCAAAACAAATTTGGTATATTTAACTCATAGGTGTTACACTTTCGTAGTTGCTACACTTTCGTAGCACTAGTTATAGTCTTAATATGGAAGTTATTTTTATTTTGTGTGACACGTGTCCTGATACATTATGTGTAACATTATAACAAATAATATTTAATAGCAGCCGGAGCCATTTTACGACTATCGACGCCCATCAACATCCACATAATTACTACGCCGATGCGTGGCCCTCCTTTCCCTCCCCCATTGGGCCGCCGGCTACTCACAAACCGCTCGAAACGCGACACTAAAGTTGTCATTTTACGGCAGTATTATGTGAACGAGAGGTACCTCCACGGTCGTGCCGGCCCAATTGCGTTGCATAGGAGGATGTAGTGTCAAGCACTATGCGTGGCACTATCTACACCTATGCAGTATGGCACCACTCATTCCTAGTAATAAAGGTGTAAACAATTGTCCTTTTGCCCTTGATGTCGACATGCGTACGCGCATCGAATCGTAAGTAGGGCAGTCGGCCGATACCTCTTAGATACGAAGCCCGTGTCCTTGTGATTGTTACTTGCAAATGTTAATTTTACGTTTAGCGTATTTTGTCTTCCTCCTATTAGCTCGATGCACCCCTTCTATGTGTACACTAATTGTGTGGACTGATTGTGACTTTTGTGTATTGTATATGAACAATAAACTGTGTATTGAACTAAGTGTTATTATTCGCCACCTTTGTCTGCGTGGCCCTAGCCGGCGCTTCACCACTGCTGGGCGACCATACGACACGCGCTGCCCAGAACACGAAAACCTTGAACGCGTTGCCCTTAGAACCGGTGCCGCCGCTACGTTTCAGCACAAACATTCCGGTGAACACCTGGTTAAACCCCCACGTGACAACCACACCGGAGCCCAAATCTTTGGATCACACATCATTCGGATGGATTTTGAAGGATAACGCATCGTATTCGACGAGCATCGAATGTTACCAAATGGCTCCAACTGCTCACGTCTTATGCTATTAAAAAAAGTATATCCAAATATCAATTTTAATTTCTGGATGCTGATATTGTAAACCAGGATTCGTCCAATTTGTCCTTTTCTTCTTAATCCGGCCGCCGCAAGAGAATTCCGATCCCTTCAGAGGGACTGACCAGACGCTCAGATGCTCTATTGCTGACAGACTCGGACACCTCAAATTAGGCAGTCGATTGACCGTGGTGTTTCAGTGGTACGATTCACGATGGCACATCGTGTGCCAAAAAATCTTCATTTAGTAAACAATATAAATGAGCCTATGTAAGCTGGCTGAACAAAGTAACGATAAAATGATAATCGTTTTAATGTACAACGTGAATTGTTAGAGATTGTATATTTTTTTAGATCCTGTTAGTAGTGGTACTGTGTGAACAAAAAAACCGAAAACAATGCACAATTACATCGTTTCACCGTTATCCAATGCCCATTACATTCAGAAAACACGCGCACCGCAGAAAACCGATACGAACTCGCGCGCCCAAAGGTCAACGGCGCGGTCGCGTAGCAGTCGCCTGGTCTAGGTAACAGTATAGTCAGTTACAAAGAAGGATGAAGCCAAATTTTAAGTGCATGTTTGTTTACATAGTCGGAATTAGAATCGAATACGGAATACCGTCTCAAACACAACATTATGTACAACTTTACAATAAAACTACTTTTACGGATTTTGTCGCGGTTTATCAAATTATTTAAGTAGCCCGACGTTTCAGAATTGCCGTTTAGGTACCAATCGATATGGGTATGTTTTCTATATACTGTATGACTATGTGTATATATGTATGTCTATGTGTTGTTGGGATTACGGATGATCAAAACATATAAGAAAGCTAAAGAATTATTTGCCTCTAACTTCATTGTAAATTGTATTTTATATACAAATAGATGATTAAGGAATATGGTGACTTTATCCTTAGGTAAAATTGTGAAAGTATCATTAACATACCTCTTGTAGAACCTTGGTGTTATAGGTGAAGTTCGAAGGGTAAACTCCTCGAAGTCGTCCATAAAGATATCTGCGAGTACAGGGGATACTGGGGAACCTATCGCTACTCCGTCTACTTGTTTGTAGAATTGATGATTCCACATCATATATAGCCAGACGTGAGGCAATGTTTTAATAGCTCAGCATATTTAAGTGGTAGGTCATTATCCTTCCGCTTTCCTGTTACTATTGATATGCACTCCTCTTTTGGTAAGCATATAAATATGGATTATACATCAAAACTTACCATGATTTCATTGTCATAGAGATGTAGTTGTTGTATCTCTTCGACAAATTGGTACGAATCCCTTGTAAATGCTTTAGTGAGTCCACGAAGTGGTGATAATACTTTCGCCACATGTTGAGCCAATTTATAAGTTGGTGAATCAATTTGGCCCCTGCCATTATATTAGATTTGATAAAGGGCAAATCCTCACTAGGGAATACCGATTCCTTCCAAAGTCTATACGGGAGGCTATTGAATTTAAAAAACATTCAAATTTCAATAGAGAGGATGACTGGGTTCCTCCCTCTGCTTGGGATCCAGTGGTGAACATAATCAAATCAAAAAGTAAACATAACACCTCAAGACAGCGAGATATAATAAGTACTGTTTGCGTTAATCGGAACAACTAAAATTAAATTATAATTCTTCGGCTACTTCAAAACTTGGTACATCAGGACCTCTGTCACCTCAGTCCACCGGTAACCATAGTTGCTGTAAAGCTTCTGAAACGTCAGGCTATATAAATAATGTAATAAACCGCGACAAAATCCGTAAAAGTAGTTTTATTGTAATGACTAACATTCGTGTAAACTTAAGACATCAATATTATATATAACTTTTGGCAACAAGAAATATTTGAATTTAATGTAAGCGAATTTTATTCCTACGAAACTACATTATTTATATTCCACATAAAGACACTGTAATTTTAATCCATTTACACTTTCAGAAACATCAATAAAGTGTATTTGTGTATTCGAGGCCATAATACGAGTGCTGTATTCGGTTATTGGGAATAAACCTCAGGGCATTGCCTTCTTGTGATCATGGTCTTGTTTAATGATGCGGTAAATCTGTGGTGGCTAAATTCACTAGAGCTAATATTATTTTCTCACCGACTAGGCCCTGTTGGATCTACCTATTAGTATGTAACAATCCACGCAGTTGTATTTAGTTACACTAATGAGATTGAGATGGTAATTATTAAAGATCTCGTTTTATTTTTAGGTTTAACATCGAGAATTACTATTTATTACACCCGCTGTTGATCATTTTAAAGTTCGACCCTCAAGTGTTTCATTTTTCGACGAGTTTCAAAGAAACGATTTATAAATTTCAAAAGTTCTTTAGGTTTAAAGAAATGTTATCTTAGTCAATAAAAATGTCGTGCCACAATGCTTGACAGGTCTAATCTCCTAATCTACTGAAGCAATCCTATTGAATATTCACACGGGTTACTTTTCCTACTTTTAGTTAAATAGTATATACATAACATTGACTGATCATGTCACAGTAAAAACATATAGATTTTATAGTATAGAGAAACAAACGAGCAATCGGAGTCTTAAGTGCTACGTCAATGCCCTGCCCTCCATTCCTCCTCCCCCAATGGTCCGCTGGCCGTTCACAAAGCGCTCAAAACACGACACCGAAGATGCCTCTTTACGTCGGTATCGCGTGAGTGAGAGGTGCCCCCCGGCAAGCCAAGAAATTGGATTTCTGTACGGTTTTTAAACATCCATTCAAAACGATATTTGATTGTTCACAACACTAAAGAAATAGGATCGGACTCGATAAGTGTTTATTGTTCATATTTTAGCCTGCAAAGGTCAGCTAAAATATTCCAAATGTCGAATAAAGATTACTATTTCCATTATTCAATCGAATTTGGAATGCTTTTTTAACATATTTCATTTTATTGCAGACAGGTTGGACCAAAGAGGCACCTAAAATGATACCGCCTCAAAGTGACAGCTATTCTGTAAAAACGCACAACATCTGTGTTATGCAGATGTCAATGGTTGGTTTGGAATTGGAAGGGAAGTGTAAAGGAGGGCAATGCATCTGTGGGACAATAATGCCAATGGGCGTCGGTAGCCGACAAAAGGCTCCGATTTCTCGTTGGCCCAATACATAAAAAAAAATATATATATCTTTAGAATTTGGATAACTTTCCTAAATAAGTTAAGCAGATTTTATTTCAATCAAAATCACATACATTTTCCTTTGCTCTAGAGGACATATTACCCCAGGTAGTAAGCGGTCGGTGGGCATACTGATGAAGGTCTGCCGGCCATCGGAGCGTATTACGGCAGTTGATTCGCAAGGTGGCGGTCTCATCTCTTAAAAGCCTTCGTCGATCGACTCTCGTTATTTACCGGGTATCGGCATCGATGTTACGCCGCTAGATTCTTTATAAATATACTAGTGTGCTTTGAAACCCAATACTAACTTAACTTTGTTTCACGTATGACTATGAGTGGAAGAGGGAAATTAAACGTCTGCTCGTACCTACTTCCTTTGCCCCTGCAGTTATATACAAAACTTTCTATCTTTACTAACCTACGTCTCCATCTCGACATACATTTTTCGTAACGTCACTGGCTTTCTCCAAACAAGTCAAGCACGAATATGTTTACTTCAGCAGTTGCATGTTAGCTTTGTAGACAAAACTTCTTTTTTAATTGTGAAAAAAAAAGTTGGTAATTGTTGAAAATGGTGTAAGCGTGAGTCGGCTTACCACAGGTTTGCCTCCTCTGCAATAAGAAATATGCAAATGGTGCGTAAGTACACAATTTTTTCTATTTACGACCTAAATTATCAACCACTTCCCAAAATAATAAGTTATTGTTTAAGTTTTGTCCTATAATTTTATGTCACTTTACTGTTGCATTAAATATTTGATTTCAGGTGTCCTGTTATTATTTTGTAATGAAAACATATAGCGTATAATTTATAAAGCTTATTTTCCTCGGTCGGTTTGTAAATAGCCTTATCATCATAATTATTCCGCTGCAATGCAGCATGGCACTTGCACTCACTAAAAAAATCATGCAATGAGCACACCTATATATCATAATCATCATCCTCATTATCAGTCCTTAGCGATCCACTACTGGACATAGGCCTCTCTCAAGGAACGCCTAGATGACCGATCTCCTGCTACTCGCATCCATCACGGATCGGCTACGGCACGAAGATCGTACTCCCTCCTGGTGAACGGTTGACCAACAATTCGTTTTCCTAAACACGGTCTCTATTCCAGAGCCTCTCTGACTGATGGATTTTACTTACTTACTGGCAAATGTGCCATCTGTTCTTCTGAGTGTGTGACAAGCCCATTGTCACTTCAGTGATTCGTAGCATGATATCGGATACTTTAATTCTCTGCATTTTGAATTCGTTATGAATTCTGTCGGACAGAGAAACACCCAACATAACAAGTTCAATAGCCCGTTCAGCCACCGCAAACTTGCGGACCAGCCCTAAATTAAGAGGTCATGTTTCGCGGAGTTCATCATCACGGGAAGAAAGCATTGGTTCAAGACTTTCATCTTCAAGCTCTGCAACCCACTGAATCCTTCCATCGGCTTCCTTCTCTAACTTATATCTACCTAATTGCAATAATTTCCCAAGGAAGACGTATTCGTCTACGACTTTAAGAATAGGACTATCGACATTGACCAGCTTAGTACTTCAGTACTTCGACGTATCGCCAATCGACCTGATATCACGGTGAAGCTTCTAGAACAGCCCAGGTTTCGACAGAGTCAAAAGCTTTCTCTGCAACACCAACGGCAAAACTCTCCACAAAGCAAGGCACAATTGTTGATTGTATCATGTGTCTTTTGTACAACTTGCTTTATGGTGAAAATATTGTTCAAGGTACAAAATCCTCTGCGAAACCCAACCTGCTCTGGTGACTCTATTCGTCAAGCTTTGTGGTGAGACGATTCGTCAAGACTCTTGAGAACAACTTCAATATGGCCGAGAAGTGAAATTGGTCTGTAATTTTGAAAAAGTGATTTGTCACCCTTCTTAAAAAACAAAACAACGTCAATTCGAAGCCATGCCTTGGGAGGTACGCCCCTGCAAAGGACAAAATTAAAAATCTTTTTTAGCTCTAATAGAGCTATAGATTCGCCTCATGGCCTCAGAAGCTCGACTGCGATTCCGTTCTTTCCCGGAGCTTTTCCCCCTATAAGCTGCATAAGAGACACACTAATCTCACTCAAGCAGATAAGATCCCAGGCTTAGAAGAAACGGTGACCCCAGAATCAGTCCTAGCCTTTGTCAGATGACTTCTTCCAAGCTTCTCCACAAAAACCTTCGACCCTCTATTCTGCTCTATCGCTTCGGTGACTCGTTGCGTATTTGGGCAGCAAAGGTCTCAGCGTATTAGGTTGCGGATCCGCTTTGAAAGAAGCTTGACATTGGCAAATGTAACGTCTTCGTGTGCTTTGCGTTCCCTCATAAATCCGTCATAACAAAGCCATGTCCACTTCCTATGGGGCTTCTTTTTAAAATAGGAATTCATTACCCCTGCGATTTCGATTTCCGGCTCCATATGGTCCTGGGCTCGATTCGGCACCATACTGTACTATCACCTTGGTATAAAGTCACCCATAACAACATTGAACAAGTTCTTTGAGACATCATCATGACCACTACCGTGGCTAGGACTAGTGAAACTACAGGAACACAGGAGCCGAATTCTTCTGCTATCGTCCATTGGAAGTTAATGCTCATAATTGCCACGCTGAGCAGGCGGAATGGCAATTGCAGATTAGGTTTCGGACCGGCGCCACTGCTGCCTGTCCCCGAACCGATTGAAGGTACCGCCATCACTCAGCGCGAGCGCCCGTCTATTTCACTGTCACTATGAAAGAAACGGGACACCAAACAACTAACTTGCTGAAGCCTCTTTGTTGCTAAGAGACTATTGCACTTTGAAGACTCTTTCGTCAACCTGGGCTTGGATTGAGGGTGAGTGTATTCTTAGGCCGCCCCTACACAGCACATACTTACAAGAACCTTATATTTGTAATAATTCCTCTAGAAGCTATAAGTTTAATCATCATCATCATCATTATTAATTACGAATGCAATACTCAGTACCAACAATAGACATCAACAATACAAATCAAGTGTTTATTGACTTTATAATATATTTGCTGTTATGCACAACTAACTACCACAATTCAGGTGGCGAATTGTAACAATTTCGTAAAGTCTTTAAAACTAATTTGAACCTAGATCTAAATCTTTGTTTTTTCTTCTTGCCTCGTCCTACTCCTGGTCTATCTTTGAAGATTGTCTTTATGAAAATATATTTTGTTTTTCATTTTAAATTGTGCAAAAAAATTGATATTCTTTATGTGTAAATTGATACCTACTCCCAGTGACTATTGAAGGGGAGGAGGAAATGTGGGCAACGCATCTGCGTATATAGAATGCGAATGTGATATGCGGCACTTCGCTTTACCCCCCTACCCCATGAGTGTACTGGCGTGATGCTGTTGTTAAGACCCACGTTATAACACATCAAGGTGATGTGTCTCAGCACCACGTAGTTTTCGCGTACATAGATACTTTTTATCATTCCGTCAGCTTTTACGAACTACTTTGGATATTTTGCATTTTTTATAACAAACACATCAACATCGAAGAGTACGATCGCATATAGCTCTCTTGGAACATTTTTGGCGTCAGAGAAGTACCCAGAGGACCAGCCACGATTTGGTAGATTTCCTGGATCCGTATGGGTGATTACGAGGTCGACGTGTCGGAATATCCTTTGCATATCTCTTTCCTTTTTTATTTTCTCCTCTGCCTTTGTGCCTAGGTGGCAGAAATCACAAGGTGAAATTAATTGAATTATACGAACCTTTTTTTAAAGTAATGGGGGCTAACGAGAAATCGGAGCCTTTCAGCGACTACCGACGCCCATGGATATCAGCATAATTATGGCGATGCGTGTTGCCCACCTTTTCAACCCCCC
>JAFELO010000210.1:52640-103958 GCA_017140195.1 Eumaeus atala
AGCAGTTTTTAGTTGGTAGTCACGCTATCGCTTCACGACCTGAGCCCGACTCACGGCTTCGGATGGTGGGTAAATGCATATTTCCTGCTAGAACCAATGCCATATACACCACTCGTGGCGGTCGAGCGTTTTAACCTTACATATGTTACATAGTTATAACACATATGACTGACAGAATGACAAACCGCTTCCCTCTTTTCGGTCCTAAAAATAGTTACTATAGAGTACGCTCACAATCAACCCGGTACATCTCTTGGAGGGGGTATGTCCCCCTATCGTCTCCCTAAACCTGAAGACACAAAAGTCTTCGATAGTCAGTCGAATGTGGACAAGCGCCGCCAACCAGTAGTAGGTCCTTCCCCAAAAAGAAACTTCAGTCTGCCCGTGACCATAATAGCCGAAAGGTTATCAAAACGTCGGGATATAAACAAAACTTGAGGGATAAGGATAGAGTTTTCATTCAGTGACGAAATTTCTGTTTCTGGGAAGCAGTCCTAATATTATTTTATTTCCAGGTCTTTATTGTCGTGCCCTTTTAGCTTATTTAAGTATCTGTATATTTATTTAAATATATATTAATATTCTAACAACTTATTAATTAACTATAATCACTAAGTTTATAGTTTATTTCTGTATACATATTAAAGTATTTGTAATATATATATCCTAATGTATAAAGAAATAATTAAAAAAAACAATAGGATATATATATTATCAAACATATTTTTACATTATATTGTATAACAGTGTCCTGTTATACAGCACAAGGAATTTGACGGTGATTGTATCTCATTCCACAAAAAAATGTAAAGAAGGCGAAAAAGTAGAAATCATTTTTCCTTGTTGTGTCTACTTAACGTCCGTTAAATAGACACAACAACGAAAAATGATTTCTAGAAGTATTGTCATGCTTTCGTTTATACTTACTCACCTATAAGTACTTATGGTCATGATTAATTTTAAGGTAAAATAGCTAGGCTCTTCGATCCACCGGGTTTTCCTAATTTGGCATTTAATTTTTATTTTAACGGGTCTGTACATCTGCGTCTCGATCTTCTTCTACCTCGATTTCCTTCTGTCTTATCTACTAAATCTTCAATTAAATGTTTCGCCTTGCCCCCACCATCTTGCCCCGCCTGTTTTCACTTTTCTTCTGTAAAAACCTCCTCTCCCTCACCTTTTCCAGCACTGTTTCCATCGGGTTACACTATAACTACTAATTACATCATACAATAACACAGTTTTGCTCCATCGCTTAACAATAGGAAATCGAAGTATATGTGTGTGTTTGAGTGTGTCTATGTTTTTTATGTTTGTGTGTATGTGTGATTATAAAAACATCACGAACGCACCACGAAAACAGACAAGTGCTGTTGTAATATCACAGCACTTCTACACTAATGACAAAATTCCTTCACCCGGTTATAACTCGGTTCCAAAGTAGGGGCTTTCATATTTACTCAAACACGGTTTTATTTCTAGATAGAAACGTCACTGAAGACATTAACACTTCTGTACCCTCGTGGCTGTGATTCTTGCAAAGTAACAGGTTGTAATAGAAACAATTTCTCAAACAAAGTCTCTTTATGAGTAGGAATTCCGACGTCAGTCTATGTGTTTTACCCGTGTACCCGCATACTCCACTCATATTTGTTACACCGTGGTGCTGCTTGTATCCTCTTATAATTGAGCTAATCACACCAGTGGCTTTACTAGTACCTGAGAATAGCACGTTCGACCAAACAAACTCTTCTGCTTTATAACATTAGTGTAGTAGTATAAATTTCGCGGGCTGCCTTTTTCCGCCACTTAACACATTATATTTAAAATTATATATCCAGAAAATCTCTTTTACACTACGCCATTCGGACATGAGGCGTGGCGATATTGAAGTCAAGTTTGCCAAGTTTGGAGTAATAGTTATATAGTAAGAATTTGAAACTGGATGAAAATGTATAAACGCATCACGGCATAGACATAACATATTCATTAAGCTTGTAGGATTGTCACTATAAGTAGGTCATTTTTTGAAGTTATACTTCTTTAGGTGCGTTTGGGAGGAGTAAATTTTATCGATGCACGCACACACCGTCACAGAGAACCGACACCTTGAAATTAGCCGTTCGACACTTTAGTTTTTCTAGTGTCACGGCAAACAGTTATTACTTCTAACGTGTGTACACACGCACTTTCTTAACTTTCTCTTAGATCTAATAAACCATCTTAGGTGGGATTGTCGCCCTTATGTTATTAATTTTATTATTACGCCCCAACACGTGTACCACTTTACACAACCGATTTCGGAATCCACTGTGGATGTGCCCCTGGCTATCGCACCAGATTCCTGGCCAGTGTTTTTGTTAATCGCCATTATTTATACCGCATACGAACATCAACATCATAAACAATACTTTTATTAAACTGGCGATATAATAATTATTATTTCAATGATAGTATTACATAATAATTCCCGAAATTTGTTTTCTATGATAAGTATAATTTTATTGTATTTTTTTTATAGAATAGGGATCAAACAAACGATCGGAGCCTTTTCACGATTACCGACGCCCATGAACGTCCATATAACTACTATACCTCCTCCCAGCCCACAATGGGCCACCGGAGGCTCACAAACCGCATGAAACGCGACACTGAAGAAGTCCCCTGACGGCGGTATTATGTGAGCGAGAGGTACCTCCCCACTCATGCCGGCCTAATTCCGTTACGTAAGAGGATGTGGTTTCACGTACTATGACATGATACCACCTCTGTCTAAAAACGCCAGCATCACCCCACGGTTTCACCCGCGTAACTCCGGCCCTATTGGTCGCAGCGCAGGTACATATTATAGGCTATATACCATGGCCTTCCCCGATAAATGGACTATTCAACACAAACATATTTTTTCAATTCGTGTCTACTTCTTGAGATTAGCGCGTTTAAACAAAGAAATAAACGATCTCTTCAGCTTTATGTCATTAGGATAAATCGCAAGTATTTACAATTCTAAAAAGCTATACATCATTTTCCTTCATCATTAAAATAAGTATAGTTAAAAACATATTAGCAGTTATTCAACTACATTTATTTAAAGGAAAATAAACCATAACAACGTCCTGTAAAGATTGCTATTAGAGAAACACAATACGAGCATGTGTATTATATGGTACAAATCACAAGTTGATAAATTGGTTGCTTACCGTATAACATTTGTGACCATATAAGACATCATCTCTAAACTGTATAGTATATGCAATGTAATACGTAAGTACCTGCCATTTTTTAATGGAGCAAACAGAAAAGAAAATAAAAATAAAATTAAAACGTCTTCCCTCTACACATCGCAACAAAGATGTACTATTTCTAAAGATTCGTATACAGCCCTGCGTGATTTGCGCATATACACTTTTTCGTGTTAAGTAGTATAGATTCTTCGTTGAAGTAATGGGTACACTTTGTGTTTCCTTGGTTCGTAAAGTTCTAGATTGAGGTGAGATCATGAGATGAAAGACCATACAAGCACATATTTGTTGACAGACCGGATATATAATAGCAGTAGTCAGTAGGCTTCGATACCTGCACCCTTAGGACTTTTGTACATAAATCATAAAGAGGCAACTTATTTCTGCACAAAACCCAGCTAGCGCATATTTCCCGGGGAATGGTGGTATAAAGTCAGCTATTAAGTGATGTTATACAATATTAGTTGTATCACAGAAAAAGAAACCACCACAAATGTGTAGTTGCTTTCGTACAAAATGATATGGGCATATTAGAGTTGTATAATTAATGTGTTAAGCCAACCTGTTCATCAAGTAATATATGAAGCTGTGACCTGTAGCTCAAGTCGCACTTTCACACACGCACGCATCACCAGCCGGGTTTTCTCATACATGATACTCGTATTATATTTTTGCGACTATCGCGTATGGGCTGCAGCCTTTTAATAATTTTCAGTACCCGCAGCTTCCTGTAACTTACCCCACACACTACCAGAACACACGCCTCCGGGAGTTTGGTCTGGAATTTCCCGCACTATGTTCCCACTCGGGATGTGCAGTAATGGCACAACAGGTAATGGAAACTGGTTCTCCACTTGCAATAGAGACTTTGGTGCTGATAATATTACTCGTAAATTGTATGCCCTCACCACATATTCATACCATCACAATCAGCCTGTAACGGTCCGTCCTTCTGGGGTATCCTTCTGGGTAGTGTCATGATGCATTGCATGCTGATGTTGGTGGGCGTCGGTAATCGTAAAAATGCTCTGATTGTCCCGATATATTAAAAAAAAAATGAAATCGATTTTCTTAAAATCTGCCGAACCGTTTTCGTCCATAGATAGAACAATTCCCAAGGAAGTTTATATTTTTTTACGGCAGCAACCCGGCAGCTTTTATTTATAGGCGAAGCCGGAGTGGACCACTAGTGTCTGGATTCTTCAATTTACACGAGTGTAGTTTATCCCGGTTTTGGAGGTAGAAACGTTACAAACATTTGAATTTCAATACTTAAGACAATGTAGCATGAAATCAAATATTAATAGAATACAATTATAAGAATATAACATAAAATATAAACCAAAAATGTGTGGAATAAAAAATATTATAGGGAGTAACTAAAGTCTGTGTCATTGATTTTCTCAGAATGTCATTGATTTTTATGGAATATATTTTCATGCGGTTTTCACTCACAATAGATCGATTCTCGAGAACGGCTTTAATGTATAATGTTAAGACAACATTCCGGCCCCCGTTAACAGTAATACAGGCGAGGCCGGAGCGGAACGCTAGTTAATTTACAAACATACAAAACAGGGGTATTTCAGTCAATTGTCCTTTAAACCGCCACAAATTTCAGCACGACACGAATTTTATCACAATTTTGTTGGCCAGACTTATATTGACACGTCTCATTCCACCACAAGTATTGCAACTCACGCACGTGTATACGCTGCGCTAGTTTCACACGTTAAGCTAATTATTTATGTATTTAAAAATAAACACACGTTGCTCTCCAGGTGATCCTCTCCAGGAGCCAAATGTTCGCGTCTGAGCTGAGACCATTTTAGCTACCGCGCGAGCCGTCCCCGACGTCAGTGTCGGAGGAGGAGGGACCGAGAGGTCCCTCCGACCATCATAATTAATAAATTAGCTATTACAACACTCTCACATCAGGATGCATCTCTCGGCTCGATCCCTCTTTCCACACTAAGCCTAGCCTAGCCTAACCAGACGAACACTAATATCAATCTGCTGAAACTACATTGGGCTTCTTTTAGCTTCCGCAGCATAAATTCAGGTTCGAAAAAAAAATAAGCCCTTTATATTTAAGTAATTTATTTAGGTACAATTTCGTGTGCAGTCTGTCCATGTGCTTTAGACTACATGGCTGAAGTAAGACTTCTTTAGTTATGCGAAACGTATCTGGCAATGAAAGAAAATGAAAGAATGGGTGCTCGGAACACTCTCTTACCGCACACCCAGTAATATCCGAAGCATACTTCTGTTTCTTTCTATCATCTATAACTTATTACTATAACTACATCTCAACTTACCTTGGTTTCGATTCCTAATGCCTTTCGTGACACATTCGCCAGTTTACTCCACAAGACATTAATGAAGTTTTACTTCACGAAACATTATTTCTAAACTTACACATATTCCCTAATATAAATATTATTTGGTGTTGTACTACTTCCAATCAAACATGTAAGGAATCTTTAAATTATATTTCAGCTGTACGTATCTACAATTTTGATTCGCATGTCAATCGAAATTTGAAGGTAGTAAATTATTTACGGACCGCAACCGCTGACAGCGCCATATTAAGAACCCAATACATTAGTAAGTACAATTGTTTTACTAAGGACATAATTAAACAAATCCGTCATTCACAAATCGCGGAAGAATTAGAATAGGAGACCCACTGTTAGAGAGCAAAGCTCCGGTTTAGTTTGTTCCCTTGCAGGACGGTCAAACGACTCCCGAGATATTATAAAACGAAGTCCCCAAAAGTTGCCTGTCAGAATCTGAGATCAATTTTCTCAAAACCTCTCTCACTACTCAACGGATTTTCATGCGGGTCTCATCCATGCAGTCCGGCCTGGTTTTGCACGGATATTTCACATAATGTCACAAAAAATCATTGTTTCACAAATAGGATAATATTATAAATTTTACTTTCGGGCTCCTAAACATTACGAGTTACCATGACAACAAATTTAATTTTGGGACCGAATAACGTCAATAATATTTGCAGCTATCTATATCTATAAGGATATTTTGTCACTAATTTTGTTTTCTTAACATTGGTATAATATGGGCTGGTCACACACTCAGACGAACAGATGGCAGATGGGCCAGTAAAGTTCTGGGGTGGAGGCCTCGTTTAGGAATAAGAAGTGTTGGCCGACCGTTCACCAGGTGGGAAGACGATCTCCGTGCAGCAGCCGGTCCGGAATGGACGCGAGTAGCAGGAGATCGGTCGTCTTGGTGTTCATTGAAAGAGGCCTATGTCCAGCAGTGGATCTAAGGGCTGATATTGATGATGAATATTAGTATATCAAGAAAACAAAATAAGTGTAAAAATAACATTTCTAGAACGTTATAGATAACGTTTTAATACATGTTATACAGCCTGTGTTCATCAGAGATAATTTGGGAATGTAATGGTAAAACACTTTGAAATCGGTCCAACAGTTTCGGTGCCTATTGTAAGCAAACAAACAAAGAAACAACTGACAAAAAAACAATCAAATGTTTTCTCTTTATAGTTCTATACATAAAATACTCGTGCCACAGTGTTATTTACCTCACTCCTCCGAAACGACTTTACGATTTTTACCAAATTTTATATGCATATTCAGTAGGTCTTAGAATCGATTACGAAAAATTTTTTATATGCCTAAGTGATAAGGGTTCTTCACATTTAACATTTTTTTTAATGTTTACACGTTACAATGACCACAAATAGTTATATTTATGTCTGTTGATGAGCCGGTATAACTATACCACTATATGACATACCGTTACATAACTACATAGCGGTAGGACTTACCATCATATAACTATACGCCTGTATGATATACCACCATACAACTATACAACTGTCTGACATCATCATCATCATTCTCAGCCCTTATCTATATAAGTCATAACTACATAACTGTAGGACTTACCATCATATAACTATACGCCTGTATGATATACCACCATACAACTATACAACTGTCTGACATCATCATCATTATTCTCAGCCCTTATCTATATAAGTCATAACTACATAACTGTAGGACTTACCATCATATAACTATACGCCTGTATGATATACCACCATACAACTATACAACTGTCTGACATCATCATCATCATTCTCAGCCCTTATCTATATAAGTCATAAATACATAACTGTGGGACTTACCATCATATAACTATACGCCAGTATGATATACCACCATACAACTATACAACTGTCTGACATCATCATCATCATTCTCAGCCCTTATCTATATAAGTCATAACTACATAACTGTAGGACTTACCATCATATAACTATAAGCCTGTATGATATACCACCATACAAATATACAACTGTCTGACATCATCATCATCATTCTCAGCCCTTATCTATATAAGTGATAACTATACAAGAGACAGAGGCTTTTCGCCCAACCCAGCAAAACAAGGTCTGCCGAGCAAGCTAGTATTAGTACCGAAGCATACGTTAGGACGATGAACTTATTTTCCGCATCCAGAATTATTACGTGTTCTACTCAAGTACACTTTGTTATTTGATGCTGTTTTCAAAGTTGTGACTTGGGCTCTACATTATTTTTTATGGCTACCGACGCCCGTGGACATTCGCATGATTGTTACGCAGACGCGTTGCCCTCCTATCATTCCCCCCCCAATGGGCCACCGGATACACACAAACCGCACGAAACACGACAACGACGCTATCACTTTACGCCGGTATGAAGGGAGCTGGCGGTACTTCCATGGGCGTGCCGGCCCAATTCCGTTACATGGCAGTATGTAGTATGTAGTACACCATATATGGTACTGCCTCCTTTTATGCTAATAATAAATAGTCAGTTGCCAGCAAAAGCTAGTATGATAAAAATGTAAAAATAATTTATAATTCATAAGGACGCTTTAAGGGAGATTATTGCCCTATGAATTAATGTAATTAAAATACTTGAAATCCTCTCACCATCATCTAGTGTAAATACCCCATTCGTAACAGGGTCTCGAAGGAAGGTAACATGGCAAAGCTCTTAGACCATCAGTCATGGAGACCCTTCCGATGAAAAGTGCCCACTTAACTCGTCAAATGTCAATCCATAACGGCCCGAGGATACGGGGACGATACACTTCGGTGCTCCCCGTCATAGATTATCTACGGAATGGGTAACAATTGAATGCGCCACATGATTGTAACATACAGTTGTGCCATATAACTGATTGTAGCATACAGTTGTGTCATATAACTGATTGTAGCATACAGTTGTGTCATATAACTGATTGTAACATACAGCTGTGCCATATAACTGATTGTAACATACAGCTGTGCCATATAACTGATTGAAACATACAGTTGTGCCTTATAACTGATTGTAACATACAGCTGTGCCATATAACTGATTGTAACATACAGTTGTGCCTTATAACTGATTGTAACATACAGCTGTGCCATATAACTGATTGTAACATACAGTTGTGTCATATAACTGATTGCAACATACAGTTGTGCCTTATAACTGATTGTAACATACAGTTGTGCCATGTAACTGATTGTTACTACCTTTTAGTTGCGACTTCTTCCGCGGAAATTCGGAGTGTTAGCTGAAAACTAAAAAAAATGGAGAAAATTTTCGTACGTTCATCCCAATACCCTTGAGTATCTCCATACAAAATTTCATCTCAATTGTTTCAGTTGTTTGGCCGCGATGACGTCCCAGACAGACAGACAGAGAGACGGATTTACTACAGCATTTATTATATTATTTGGGATGGATGACATGTATCCATCATCATTCCTAAATGCTGATTAAATTAGTAATTAGCTAGCCTTACATACGATTTATATCTGGAGTGGCACTGGCAAGTGAAAAATGTTTTACGTATCACTAGTTTATGATGATATTTTAACTTTTTGGGAAATCGAAAACCAAATGACACCCATAGCGACGCTGCTCGACAGTAATCTAAGGTCGTACACCCAGCTGTACTCTTAGATGTATTCACTGTTCTAGATCGTTGCTCTCTTTCACTCAATGCCCTCTCTGGAGATCCTATATGCTCCCTATCCGGTTCACGGTCACACACATGCAGCATATCAGCGCACAGCTGAAGCTTAATATTTGGTGCTAGACACGCGGTTGAAACCGCGGGCGAACGTAGTATCAAATAACATCTATTTATACGAAACTGTGTGTTACTGATTGACGGACTGACAGAAAACGCACAGCCGTACTACTGAACACAAAAAGCTAAAATTTGGCGTGTATGAACAATGGACCAAGAGAGTTCTCTAGAAATTCCACCCTGAAGGATGGAAAAGTGATGAAAAGCTCTTATATTAAAGTTCTACATAGATAAAGATAGTTTACGCAGGTGAAATCGTGAGGCTCTGCTTGAGTATAAATATTATTTAGTCCACTCTGCATCACATCATCTATGCTTCAATAAAGGTGAAGCGAGCTCATATAAATTTGAATGAAACACGATTTGCACCAGATACTCTACTTATTTCCATTAGAATCGAGAACTCGTGAAATGCAATCGATTTTCTGGGTGTTATGTAATTTAGCTTTAATTAAATTACGATACCTATTAGCTGATGATCAGTATGCCAAAGACTTGCCGAAGGATTTGCCCAGGGCGATCGTAGACATAGCCGTTAGTCTGCCGACGAGCGTCTTGAGTATTGTGTGGGGAAATTCGACAAGAATAAAGTAATTTTTATTTCATAATATACGGGTCAAACAAACTGTCGGGTCGGGGATGAAAGTGGATCGTGAAGCAGACAGAGCCCGAAGAACGTTAAAAAATGAAACAATGTTTATAACATTATATCAAGATTAACTTTATTACTGTTTCTATTTTTTCTTTGTTCTGGTGCTATTTGGTGAATATCGATCGATGCCCATTAGCATTCGCATGGTTAACCATCAGGCAGACGTGTTGCAATCTTTCAAACCATTCCTACCCACTGGGTTCCCATAAGTATCAGATAAAGTCAAGATAGTTTATTTGTAAACATGAGTAACACATGAAGTTTGATGATGTAATATTAAAAGTACAATCATGTTTTGTCAATTATGGCGTACAAACATGATTACACAATAATTATATATTTAATTTAAAATTCAATTTGTTCTCAATTTATCATTAAAATTTTCTTCAATTCTTTAGTATTTTTTATCGAATAGTAGTATCATAAGCTTTTTCATGAATAAATCTACATTTAAATCTTTACAATTTTTAAATTTTTTTGGAGCCATAAAAATTACAATTTGCTGCTTCTTTTTCGTTTTATAATTATGTAAATAAAGCTTCGTGTTATCTCTTCTGGTGCACTCGTTCATATTTGTATTTCATGTAAATAAATTTCTATTTTTCTTCACAAACATGACTGATTCAAGATCAGGAAATGAGATGGCATAGCTATCACTCTTGAGGCGGTATCATGTAAGAGAGAGGTATTTCTCTGATATTGCCGGCCCGATCCGGCTGCAATCAATGGCAACAACTCTTGCTAAAAATTTATTTATACTTTTTACAAATCTACCCCATATTTGTTCATTTCACTTACCTGATAATGGATTGCCGCAACCGGACGCTTTAATATTTATGTATATTATAAAGCGAAAAATGTGCAAAAAGTTTATTTACTGAATTTTAATTGAATCGCTACTGTGTAAAACGTAATTATGCGGATATCATATAATATTTTTCAGTGCGGAGGACATGTTTAAGCTGATGTGCATGTTGAATGAAAAACATATACAAGTCGTTAACTTCAGACTCTCCACACCGGCGGACAAGGATATAGTCAGTAATATATTAACATAATAGTAATTAATATGTGAGAGGTAGTGTCATGCTGCACAGGAATAGGTAATGACATGCATAGTGCATGGCACTACATCCTCCTATGCAGCGGATTTGGGCCGGCACGACCGGGGAGGTACCTCCCGTTCACTTGATACCGCCGTAAAATGACACTTACGTTGTCGCACTTCGTGCGGTTTGTGAGTAGCCGGTTGCCCATTGGGGGGGAGGTGAAAAGGAGGGCGATGCATTGGCATTAGTATGCTGATGTTCATGGTCGTCGGTTGCCGTTGAAAGACTTCGATTTCTCGTTTGTTTCCCTATAGTGTAAAAAAATTCTTTATTATTTTAGGTTCTTATAATGTTCTATAATTTTGTCTAGTATGCGCGACAAACTACGTTGTAAATAGTTCAACAAGTAAAAGACATAAACCGCCTTGATTAAAGTTTGCGCCTGTTCAAATTACGGACATCCACCATCATCCTGATCGTCCACTGCTGGACACAGCCCTCTGTCGAGGACGCCGAGTTGACCGTTCGCCCCGATACTCATATCCAACCTCTATATACCTGGAGTTGATCAAAAATCACGAAATTCTATGATAATGAATTGCTTTAACTCAAAAAGTAGATTCCATACTTTATTGCAGTGAATAATTTATATTACTTTTGTGATTGCCGTCTCATCTCCAGTCATCTGGGAAATCTAACGCGCCGTGACATCTTTGAATTACGCAATAAATATTATTGTTATTAATGTTGTGATGAGAGACAATAAGTAGTCATAGTGACTGAGTTAGAAGAATGTTAAGATAATGTGGCCACGTGGTTTTTCCATTGGTAATGCGGAGGGTGGTATTAATGCTGCATCGCTGGTTCTGGGTACTCACCCACGACCCTTGAACCCTCCGGTAGTTTGTTAGGCAGTTACGCAAAAAGGCTAATGCCGAATACCCACAGAAACCACCGCGAGTCCTCTACTACAAAAACCATCGATGCCGCCTTTGAGAAGTGCCCCGGAATTATTAATGATCAGATCACCTCGATGGCTAGTCATTCCCCTAAGAAAACGACACCGTTTCCGCAGATGGTTGTTCTGCACCAAAGAAGAACCTCACAAAACCATGGCATCGCAATGGGGAGCGATTCCTATCCCTATCTCTTAGGTCGTAGGAAAAATGCCTCCTCCTACACTTTTGACCCCTCTATTTAGAAGAATGGTAGAAAGGGCGCTTAGGTTAATTGATTTCACCTTAGATTTCTGGACACAGCTTGAGCTATTGAGCCTCGCCGCCACGACAAGGCTTGAACCATGCTAGAGCGTTGACCATATCTACATCGTCACATATCTACAGACAACTACCGAAAGAAATTTCCTGAAGAAGGTGGAACGTTTACACGAATGTTACTCATTACAATAAACCTACTTTCACGGACTTTATCGCGTTTTATTAAATTATTATAGTAGACTGCGCCCCCACCGTGACCATGGATGCTAATAAGCTTAATATAAAATCCGTAAAAAACGTGCAGAGGGTCAAAAGGGGACAGTTCATTGGTTATAAGATTATTTACCAACTTTTCGTCCTCAGTATTTCAGTTACTTGAAGAATGGATTAGACAATTCGAACGAAATGGCAAATCTAATATTCTGCGAGCCATACGAGTGCGAGAAAATTTTGGAAGAGGTGAGTTCATAGACCTTTATACTTAATAATAATACTATCATAAAGGCCGACTTCACAGGGGATCTTTCTAAACATTTCCCAATTCACCAAGTGAAAAGGGGTTTTATTTTTTAAGAAGTTGAATAACTACGGTGCGGGTATGCCGAGCGCGGTGTGGCAGAAATCAAGGGACGAGTTCCCTCTAGGTCAGGGACATAAATATTTCATATAACAAAAATCTTAAAATAATATTTTTTTCGCTTGTAACATAAAGTCTTACGGTACCTAACACAGGGCCAGTCTAACGTCCCCACCCTGGTTCAAGCCTTGTCATGGCGCTGGGACACATTAGCCGCGGGTGAACCCAGACACCTTGGGCGAAGCCAATTGAACCGAGGAGGCGGGTGCCCTTTGTAACTCTCTTATAAGAAGTGGGGACAAAAGAGATAAGGAGGCGACGCTTTTGCGCACGGGGCAAGGGGCGAGGTTGTGAACATCGTCCTAAAGTTGCTGGGGTTGTCCTGTAGTGCGGGACTACCCCATCTGTGAAGGTGGCGTCGGTCCCTTAGGTGATTGATTGATATGATTTGTTTTTCGTGGGCACCTCTCCAAAGGCGTCATGGATGGCACTGGCGATGGTTTGCGCGTATTCGGCACTATCATGTGCCGCGAGTCCCACACACCACTGGACCCCACCCAGGGCAAGTGCAGTCGCGTAAATGTGTTTCTCCGCGTCAACAAAACAAGGGCTAGTCTAACGTGGTGCGATAAGTCCACAGATTTTTCTTATTGTTATTAATTGAAATACTGTTCTTATATCGACGGGTTGTTTCTATTGTTAATCCGAAAAGAGTTCTCGTAATAAGATAAGGTATTATATTTGGTATAAGTTACTTTCATTTTTATTTACTAATTTATTATTGTAAAATCTATTTATGTATTCCAGAATAATCCTTTATTAACATTATTAATTTTATTATTTTAAGTGTAACTTGTAGACATGTCACGTACTTGTTTACAATCGATAATTGTTTTTAGGCAACCGCAAACAACTTCATACACCGCTCAATGCTATACATGTACCAATGGCTCCGCGGAGAAATTAGCAAGGCGTTTACGTCTACCATCAAAGAGGCAATGAGAGTAGCTGTCATCACAAACCCGAGGAAAGGCGTGTAAGTACCAGAGCGCACAGGTCTCCTGTTCTATGCATCACACGTAATATTATATTGTGCACTTTGCTATTGTCGAACTATTGCGTCTATTTAGGGTTAGCCAAAGGGTTGACAAATTTCAATCCATTAAGGGACTGAGTAGCCATCGAGTTGCCTTAATGATTTATAGTTCCGGGGCACCTCACCAAAGATGGGACTGATGGTACTAGAGGTTGTTTTAGCGGGTACTGTAATGTGCCGCGAGCCCCACACACCACTGGGCAGGTCACGGCGCCTAAAGGCGTTCCACCGCGTCGAACAAAGGAACTCTGCCCTTCATTGTCATGTGTCAGCTGTTATAGTTTGGAATAGCTTATTTCTAACAGCCAGTATGAATGTCTATGAGACAGGTAGCCACTTAATATATTAGGGCCGGTATCCTGTTTTGTGCAATGAGATAGTATTAAAGTGTCAGCGTAAGTTTCCTGTAATCATTTTCGGAGCTTTAACCCTGCGGCGGACATCTTAATCAATGAACTTTAAGACGGACTAAGAAATAAATGTAAATGTTAGCCGTTACTAAAATAAATTAAAGAAACATTTTTAATGTGCAGTAACTTATATTCCTCTCGCTTCAACAATGCGGATGTGTACGGTAGTCGTAAAAATGGATCCGATTGCTCCTTTGCCGCCTATTATATAAAAAAACATATATGTATATATTATGTATTTTATATTATTATGTATGTATGGTTGGTATATTATGTATGGTTATATATTGTATATTTATTACTATTTTGAGTGAGGTTTTAAGAGTGATTTGGTAACGTCCTCGTTTAATATAATCATTTTCTAACCTGCTATGTTTGTTTGTATCCTTTCACACATAAGGTTGGTTTCGTGTACATATCGTGTACCTTACAGTAACTGCTCTATTTTATTACATGATATGTATATCTGTTGGGTACACAGTAAAATATATTTCATCATACAACTTATTGGGTTTCAGTTCTAAACATTATGTTAGAGTTACTGTATAAAAATATGATTTTAAATAAGTTGACATGACGAACCTAGTGCTGAGTGTGTAGTTAATTCCATTGAGTTTATTAATATAGGGTTTTTTGAATTTAGTATTATTTCTTTTTGGATCCAGTTGTATTTCCTTTATTTTTTCAAACGTATTCCTTTAACCAGTCACGTACATATTCCTAATGATATGGGACTTGATAAAACGTATTCTGAAGTCTTTATACCGTCCAGAACTTGGCTCTCAAATGTGTGTTGGCCAACACACAACTGGCATTTTCGGCAATCAAATTATATGGTACGTGAGAGTCCAAACCCTCGTATTCTGCTTGGCGATCAGACACAAAATTCTGATGTAAGACTATCCAAAATATATTTCTGGCGACATTCTCATATCTCAAAATAAAATAGTTTTACCTTTTCGCCCCTAATTATATTTTACAATCATTATTTACTCAAAAATAAAGGAACAATAAAAAAATATTCTGAATAAAATTTGATTTTACAGTAGTTATTATTACTACAAAATATTACGAAAATTCGTTTAGTACCTGAAACAATTTCAAAGGTAACTGACACCAAGTGTCTTCAAATAAATACAGTAAAGACAACAATCATCTGCTTTTTAAAAGGCTCGGGAGTAAATTGGTCATGTAAACTTGTACCTTGCTCCCGGGCCATTATGTGAGTGACAGTCACCTCCCTGTTCGTACTAGTCCGATTCGATTGCAATCAATGCCATTACCTCCAGAGACGAACGAATATTAATATGTACTTACGCTTCAGACATGGCAATGATAAAAAAAAATAAAAAAATCTATACTTATATACAAAATCTATGCGTATTCATAAAATTCTTCTATTACTGAGCGACAGATTGACTGAGTGACATTCTCCGCGCAGCCGAAAATACTTAACCAAGAAACTTGACATTTCGTGCGGAGGCTCTTTCTAATAGCACCCCTATTAGAAAAAGAGAGTGAAGTTTATAACACAATATTTGACCTCGTCACGCGGGTGAAACCGTGGGGTGCTGCAAGTTTTAATTTATTTTAGTTAATGAGAAGCTAAAACGTCTCGTTTCTTACCCTTTTTTATATTATACCATTAAAACTTAACTGTTACTTATAAAATAAATTTAGATTGCTATTTATGTCACGTAACCAATTATATAAGTGACTTTAGCATTTACAAAACAACTACCTGTCATTAATTGTAATTTAACAATAACAAACACATCTTCACGCCAGCTACATAATGGGGTAGGCAGAGAGAACGTAATGCCATACTTGTAACATAGCTACAGAAAAAGGTGCTTAACATCTTAAGTTAAGTCAGATACTTACGTAGTCCAGAAAAAAGTAAACGTCTTAAATTGTATGTTAAATATTCCCCCTATCTAATGTATCTTCCATGTTTCATATATTTTGTTATAACCGTGTAAAACAACCGAAATTTGTCTTCATTACTCTTTTCTTGGGATTAGAAAAAAAATTTGGTGATTTTGTAGCCCTGACGCGCTTTAGGCTGGTGGATGGAAAACAATAACAAAGATTTAATAAATCTTCTTTAGAACAGTTGTTCTTCAAAACTCCATGAAACGAAAATGCGTCGCAACTAATCCATGTTATAATGGACAATGGATAAGAAAACCGTCGGAGATCTTGGTGATAACCGAAGAGCATGGGCATGTATATAATTATTATTTTGTAAGAGTGCGGCCCTTAGTCCCGTCACGCCTCCAATGGACTACCGAAAACTCACTTGCCGCACGACGATTTCTCAACTCGGCTACAAGGCAATATGCCCCTATATCTTCTATGTAAATCTGGATTGAGTAGTCACTCTTCGTTAAGGAGGAGGGTAACTCAACAATAATTGATCCAATTCGTCTTCCATATAGCATATAGTGCTATAAAATAATGTCAAAAAATCCTCAGGTTATTTATAGTTAAGTGGGCAAAATAACAGCCGTCTTCTGATAACTAGCGCTTCCCACGTTTATCCTGCACAGACTTTATGCCGACGCGTTGCCCTTCTTCCTTTCCCATGGCTCCTATTAGGCCACCGAAAACTCAAAACTCTACATGAAACGTTGCAACGTAACTATCACTTTAAGGTACCGTGTGAGCATTACATCCTCCGACATGCCGGCCCCTACTTTTCCACTTACTAAATCTCTATGATCGTCAGATTCCGTATATACTACAACCAAGCGTCGCCACGGCTGTCTCCTGCCCTGGAGCTGGTGAACTGGTGGGCGGGGCGCCTGTACAAGTCTCCCGCGCTGCCTCCAGCAGACAAGGTGTACGGGGACTTCCAGGGAAGAGTTTTCGATGTCCCCGTGTTACATGTGAGTCTAGCCAAACATATCTATTTTTATTAGTAGGTGATACCGACTTTGTATGCGTATTCAATAGTAGAGGTTATCGCATTATTGTGGAGCCCGTTAAGACTTACTAAGTTTACATTTTAATTTTTTTCCTTTAAATAGGTCTTCGATAATTCATTTCAAAATGGCCGGTTCGGTCGGGATCTAGCCTTTAAAGCGTAACAAACAAACAGATACAATCAGTCACGTTTATAACGTTAGCAATAAATGAAGAAAAAAATATTTATATATAATATGTAACGTGTGCAATTCCCACACCAAAGAAGTAAACTTTTATAAAAAATATTTGTATATAATATGTAATGTGTGCAATTCCCACACCAAGGAAGTAAACTTTATTAAAAAATATTTGTATATAATATGTAATGTGTGCAATTCCCACACCAAAGAAGTAAACTTTTATAAAAAATATTTGTATATAATATGTAATGTGTGCAATTTCCACACCAAAGAAATAACCTTTTATAAAAAATATTTGTATATAATATGTAATCTGTGTAATTCCCACACTAAAGAAGTAAACTTTTATAAAAGTATTTTGCTGGATATTGAAGTGAAGATGTATTTTATTCCCTCTCGAACACTAAATGTCTTTTACTTAGGTTATATCAAATAAACCGTTTTATTTAGATACATTTCTGTCTACATTTAAAAAGCTGTATTTTATAGTACCTATAAGGGGGGGGGGGGGCAAATTATCAATCAAAGCCTTTTAATGACCACCAACGCTCATAGACATATTGTTGTCATGCCGATGAGTTGTACTCCTTTCCACCTATCCTCCAATGGGCCAATGATTTATTAGACACAAGCAAATTTCGTGTATAAAACTATTTACATGCTGCAGGCACCGCCATGGCACTTTGTGAAATACACCAACGCCTCCACAAGAGTGAACGTCACCGGCGGCAGAGACGACAAACTGCTTGCTTTGATGGCAAAAAAACTTAACTTCAGGTAGGAAATATTTTTTGAACTTGCTGAGCTACCACGTGTCATACCGTTACCACACTGTTGCCTAAATATTGTATTGCGATTATTTCCACTTTATTTTAGCCGACTTCTTTTTGCAAATAGAATTATATTATTATTATCAATTGGCGCTCCGGAATTAATAATCTGCTCTAATACACACGGAAATATCCGAATAGCTAGCTATGTATCGCTATATGTGATGAACTTACGTCACTATGTAAAAATTATTAATATCTAATAAATAGTGCAAAAATCTAACATTTTAGTATAATGTGCATTCGATTTTCAAATTTTCATGAAATAAAACAATACGCACACAAACCTTGAACTCATGTTATATACTGTTATATACTTTGATCAGAGTCATGATGCCATATGGAGGGTTACGTTACCACCCTAAATGATAAACCATAGGTGAAAGTATTACGTGCATAATGGCAAGCTATAACACATCAGAGGTACACACCCGACGTGTCATCATCTCATGGCCTTTGGGGCCGTTCTGGATGTTACATGTGTTTACCACAATCATCAGCTAACACAGCTGTTATCACAAGATACAGCGTGAAAATATCTTAACAGATAGCTGTTGCATAAGCATCTTTTTCTTTCTATTTTAGTACCTTTATTTAATAATTACTAAGCGTTATTTTATTACGAATTTCGATACATGGGCAATCACCACTTAAAATCTATATTAACTTATGTCTATACTAACGTCATTCAAAGAACTAATCGTTGAATAAATTTCGTGTGATATTATATACAAGTGGAAAGTCTCAGTATTGCAGAGTGTGTGTATGTGTGTAACGTGTACGTTACCAGGCAGCTAATTCTGACAGGACAAAGTCTGTCCGTACAGCTAGTACCTGAGCATTACAAATATATACTGACCCATGCTCTCAGCTCTAGCGGTAGGTGCGTTTAGCTGCAGACGTGAGGTACCGGAATAGAGACGCGGATCTGAACTCATGAATTTGTCAGTGTTACGTTTATCATAATAGGTAGGGCCATGCTGCATAGGAGGCGGTAGTGCTTGCTCGGTGCATGGCATTACATCCTCCTATGCGACGGAATTGGGCCGGCACGACCGGGGAGTTAGCCTCTCGCCTTATTATTAATATTATTACTGATTAATATATTCGGAGAAACAGGTACAGGTACTACGATCCACCAGAACGAAGTCAAGGCTCCAGTATTTCAGGGAACGGTACCTTCAAAGGAGTGCTCGGCTTGATATGGAAACGAGTAAGTTTTATAGAACTATCTTCTTTTATCTTTTTCTTACATACTGTCACAAAAAATGTACGAATATCAAAATCATGTCTAAAGGTACACAGTTCTGCTTAAATTAAGATATATAAATATATACAACCTCGAAACAATTGTTCCAATTGTTGCCGTTGTTCATAAATTAACTATTTAAAGTTGTATTAGGAGGCTCAATAAATATTATTCTTATGATGTAAACGAAACCTCGGCATTGTAATATAATTAAATATTCTGCAGTTATATGATCATTTAAATAACAATTACCGTGTGTGTTATATTTATATATCTACTTAAATAACTATGGATGTTGTCTGAAATAAACTTTTATTATTATTACAATCGTAATGTTCATATGGTGCATGAAAGAGATAACCTGTTAAAGTTGTTTTGTTATAATGTTCAACTTCTTCTTCCTATGCAACGGAATTGGGCAGGCACGACTGGAGAGGTACCTCTCGCTCACATAATACCGCCAGTGTCGCGTTTGGTACGGTTTGTGAGTAGCCGGTCTCCCATTGGGGGAGTAGGAGGACAACGCATCGGCATAGTAATTATGTGGATGTTCATGGGCGTCAGTAGTCGTGAAGAGGCCCCGATTTCTCGTTTGCCCCCTATTCTATAAAAGAAACTTCCTAATTATTTGCTCTATATTTTGGTTCTCGACAAATAGAAGGCGGACTTCTTTGTTGGTGACGTCACCGTCACGTGGGAGCGCCTGCAGGCCGTCGAGTTCTCGTACCTGACGCTGGCCGACTCGGGGGCCTTCTTGACCCACGCTCCGGACAAACTGAGCGAAACTATCGCGGTCATAAGACCGTTCCG
The DNA here is from genome assembly GCA_017140195.1 of Eumaeus atala. NCBI lineage: Eukaryota > Metazoa > Arthropoda > Insecta > Lepidoptera > Lycaenidae > Eumaeus > Eumaeus atala. The sequence goes on from JAFELO010000210.1 coordinate 73,012, forward strand.
GTGGGAGGTTATAAAAAATAGTATATCTGTGGACTTGTCACACCTGTATATTATGCTATATAAAATAATTGTATGTCTTGGCATCACTTAAGCGTTTGCGCTTGCTAATATTATTTGTATGTATATTTGTTGCTCTTAATTACTAACTAGATGTGGAGTGGTGGCACAAATGTTGATGAATGATACAATTTGTTTTTATTTTAAAATATTAATGGAGCCGCTGGATGTAAGTGGCTCGTGACCATGACCTATGACGCTCTATATGGGAGGCCTACGTCCAGCAGTGGAGGTCGTCCATCTGATAATAATGATCACGTTATAGTAATCACGATCTGAATATATATTTGCGATGTATGTTTCATAGACAGTTAGGTAAGTACTATTACTTAATAATTGTTAAATATACTAGGCTCTAATATCGAAGAGGAAACATCTGGTATAGATACCCCTGTTACTCATATAAATGATATAGAATGTTTATAATTGCAATATACAATGCCTATAATTGCAGTGTTACAGTTCTTCGAGTACATTTCATGCGGCTTACGCAGCAAATAATCATCCACTGTAGTAATAATCATCCACTGTAGTATAAGGCCTTGTGTCTGTCTTGTGTTAATCATCCACTGTAGTATAAGGCCTTGTGTCTGTCTTGTGTTAATCATCCACTGTAGTATAAGGCCTTGTGTCTGTCTTGTGTTAATCACCCACTGTAGTATAAGGCCTTGTGTCTGTCTTGTGTTAATCGTCCACTGTAGTATAAGGCCTTGTGTCTGTCTTGTGTTAATCATCCACTGTAGTATAAGGCTTTGTGTCTGTCTTGTGTTAATCATCCACTGTAGTATAAGGCCTTGTGTCTGTCTTGTGTTAATCATCCACTGTAGTATTAGGCTTTGTGTCTGTCTTGTGTTAATCATCCACTGTAGTAGTATAAGGCCTTGTGTCTGTCTTGTGTTAATCATCCACTGTAGTATAAGGCCTTGTGTCTGTCTTGTGTTAATCATCCACTGTAGTATAAGGCCTTGTGTCTGTCTTGTGTTAAGTTTCAATGAACATAAACATCGCTATGAACTGGTGAGAGATGATAATTGCAGGTGTGGCCCTTCGTGTGTTTCACGCTGCTGGTGACGGGACCAGCTCTGTGGGTGGTGGTCGCAGCGCCAGGGCTGTGGCGGCGGCAGAGGAGAGACCAGTTGAAACTGTTCAACGACTGCTGCTGGTACACTACGTCACTGTTTCTAAGACAATGTCGGTATTATTGGTAATTATAATTCCTATTGAAGTGAAAATTTCTTTAGAACAGATGAAAATGCTATGAGCTCGTGTCAGCGACATTTGACATTATTCTACTTTCCTGTCCTACGTGGTTCCACGGCACTACTAATGTGTGCCACTAAATACAGAATACAATATAATCATTATGACCTGCTGATGACTGTCAGAGAGAGAGAGAGAGAAAGAGAGAGAAAATAAATGGTTTCATAAGTTTACGCGAACGTTACTCATTACAAATTTATTGTCGAATGACATTTCCGGATTTTTGGCGGTGTTATTTAGTTACACTAGCGGACTCCTAAAGAAGCAGTGAATGCTAATAACCATATCATAACAGTTATAATCTATGGACTGATTACAACATATTATCCTAGCCCTGTGCTAAGCACCTTAAGTACTTGTATTACAAGTACTACACAGCGGATTACGTTTCAGATTTATAATAGAGCAACGGGCCGTCGTGGCTTTACACGGATATCTTACAAAATATGTCAAATATTAGTTTATTTTACAAAAATACCACAATGGTGAATTGAAATTTTGGACTCGTAACCATTACACGTTATCACAAGATAAATAATTACATTTATTACATTACCTAATACATGCAATTATGTACATTAGTTACATTATCGAAGTTTTCTTAATAATCTATAACGTTTTAAAAGGATAATATTATATGGCTCATGTTCGTCGCCGGTAATGTGGCCTAATGATAAAATAGTTTTTCAATCAAAATGCAAACTGACAAATAGACAAACAAACAAGCAATCAAATGTTTCCTCTTTATGATATTAGTATAAAAGTGTTTGTAACATTAGTTTTATATACTCTCTATAATACATATTATAATGAATCCATGCCCAGCGCGGGAATTCTAGTAACACGCGGCGTCCCCGCTACGTCAACCTATCACCGTATAGCTGTGGCTACTAAATTTATTGGTCTGTGCTCGGAGCACTTGATAAAATTCGTATATTTACATTTAACTAGCCAGTCCGCTGCGATTTTAAACGAGTGCGGGCTGTTAATTTATTAAAACCTTATGTCGAATTTTCTAGAATGAATCCCATTTGGATCTGCACATATACATGATGGCCCTAAGTGACGTCCAAAAGTAAAATTTTGGTGCCTTATGGGGAGAGGTACCCAAAGCACTAAAGTTTTGTGATTTTTGTACTTTTCGAGCCGTGATTTTTAAATATATTTCTGAAAATTTAAATTGTATCGACTATGAAATAAGAGAAAAAAGCTACTTTTCTGGGATGCTTTTTTGGTAACATAACAAGTACAGTTGGAACTACGAAAACCTTTTGGCTGTAGTAGAGAAACATTGGACTTATTAAACATATAGTTATAATAGGAAATATTTATAAGTTTGTTTGGATTGCATAGGCTCCGAAACTAATGGACCGACTTGAAAAATTCTTTTAACATTAGTACTTATGACAGTGTCATCCTAGACGAATTTCGGGTGCAGGGGCGATCTCTATTAAGAAGAGCCACAAGTGTTTGCGCAGACACAAGTGCATTATCTACTCCTTCATTCTCTTATTCCGATTGGAAGGGAATCCGACACGACCGGAGAGAAATCAGGCGCAGGACGTCTGTCCTGCCTTATATAGCTTATTGTTTTAGTAAATATTGCGCGAATGTACAATATGATATACCAGCAGTAGCCGTAAAATGAAAAAGTAATAATCTAACTTACTGCCTACATAATGATCATAGAATAAGGCAGTAACTTAAATAAAAAAACTCATTACAATAAAACTACTTTTACGACTACCGACGCCCATGGACAATCGCGTGATTATTTCACAGACACAATGCCTATCAACCCCCACCATTGGCTGGACATGCTTAGCACTAGACCACGAGGCAGTGAACATTTGCCGACCGTAGGAATGCGACAGGATCCGCATCCAGTCAGTCCCCATATGCGCGAGGCTCCAACTAGAGCACCTGGGAAGAATCGTAGGGCAACTTTTCCCCGGCAAACCCGTGGGTACCAACGTGGGCCCAGGATGGCTCAACGTACGTCGGACGAGGATGAGGGTATTCCGCCAAACGCGAGGTGTTTCTGTTCCACATTCATTATTGTCATTCTTTCATTCATTCCTCGTTAGCATTCATTGATATCTATTATTAGAGTATATATTATTTTGGTTATATTCCCTTATACCTTTTTGAAATAAGCTATTACTTATATATAAATATTTACAGGCTGATGATGCCAGGTGGACTAATGATTATATTTATATTTATATGTGGTATAAATAATCCATAAAAGAGCATTAGTAATAAAATTATATCACTAGCATCGATTAAGGAGCCATCTGGCAGCCACAAGGCTCGTTTGGTGGCTGTGCTCATTTCCCTGGGCGCCACTTACGTCATCGGCGACATGTACTCCGCTAATTTGACAAGCCTACTCGCGAGACCGGCGAAAGAGAAGCCCATCGGTACGCTACTGGCCTTGGAGGAGGCGATGAGGGACCGAGGGTATGAGCTGGTCGTCGAACGGCACAGTTCTTCGCTGTCTATTCTTAAGGTAGTTTAATTTTATATAGCTTATTGTTTTAGTAAATATTGCGCGAATGTGCAATATGATATACCAGCAGTAGCCGTGAAATGAAAAAGTAATAATCTAACTTACTGCCTACATTATGATCATAGAATAAGGCAGTAACTTAAATAAAAAACTCATTACAATAAAACTACTTTTACGACTACCGACGCCCATGGAGATTCGCGTGATTATTTCACAGACACGATGCAGACCATTGGGCCACAGGCTACTCACAAACCGCACGACAGACTCGTTGTCGATCTACGCCGGTATCAAGTGATCGAGACATACTTCCCCGGTCGTGCCCGCCATTTTCCGTCGCATAGGAGGATGTAGTGTCATGCACCATGCGTGGCACTATACTCTCCTATGCAGCAAGGCACTACCTCTTCCAAACCGTAATAAAATCCGTAGTAACTTGTTCTCTTTAAAATTTAAAGGCTCGCTGCCTGTACATCATGTGAAATTCGTTACAATTTGAAAATGTACCTCTCTTTTATATTTTTTTTTCGGAGGGATCTACTACTGATTGGCGGTGCTTGTCCAGCCTTAACAGTTCGAATGTCTACGAAAGATTTTTGTGTCTTCAGGATTAAGGAGACGATAGGGGGACAGACCCCCCTCTTTTCCCGCAGATGGGAAGAGACAAACCGGAATTTTATTGTGGGCGTTAACCTAAAAATGGTGATTATTATTGGGACCGAAAAGGGGGAAACGGTCCCTGTCCCCCACACTAGTGGGACGGCGCGCGCACGATTTAGTTGCGGTGTTATGGATAAGGATAATTGAGGTCGTTTAATGTTTGCCTTAACTGAGGAGGCCGGCCTCCTCACCTCCCCCTCTGACGGGAGGGATTGACTTGCTCTACCCTCTCTTTTATCATCACACCACCATCACGTTAATCATGTCTATTACAGAACGGGACGGGTGTATACGGTCGTCTCGCTCGTCTGATGCGTCGACAAAGGATACAGCGCGTGCACAGTGTCGAGGTCGGCGTGAGGATGGTTCTGTCTCAGAGAAGGGTAGCCATATTGGGTGGACGAGAAACTTTGTACTACGATACAGAGAGATTTGGTAAGTGACGCTTACATAGAATTAAGAGATTAAAATCTAACTTCTTCATAAATATTATTCTTCCCCATTCTCTCCATTGTACTCTTAGATAAAATAATCCAACATCCTACAGTAATTCTGTAATATTATAAATACGAAATTTAAAAAAGGAAAGAAATTATAATCTTCGTGAAAGTACGCAATCCAGTGAATGGACTGAATTTAGATTTGGCACTGATTATGGATTAAAATCAGGAAAAATACATATATATTAGTTAATCGTTAACACGTAAAACTACATAAAGAATTTCGATGAAATTTGGTACAGGCATTACACACAGAAATGAAATAACATTGCTTTGTAACCCGATAAAGTAAAGGTTTCTTTTTGTTAGATTTTAAATGATTAAAATCGTAGTGCACATCTAGTCAATTATAAAATATGCAGTAAAACGCCATCGCCACTACTGAGGTGTAATTTTTTATATATTTTTTCGCTCGTCTTAAGTACACTACATTGTGTATATTTCAATTATGCCAGAGCATCTCTAAAACAAAGAAATGTCCGTAGGAAGTATGTGTTTCTATTAAAAGGGATGGTCGAAGTCAGACCGAGGTTACCTCACAGTAACATTCGCCAGCTCTCATATCAGCATCAGCATAGCACGTTCAAGCAACGAAATTATTTAATTCTCGAGAGCATGTTGCGCAATCTCAACTTGGGTCATATTTATTTGAATTTTTTTACTCTTCGTGTAAGATGATATGGCCGCATGTTTTACTGTCAGTTTCATATGTTTCTATTACTATCTTGATTATCCTGTTAATAGGTTGTGTCATAAAAATTATGACTTTCGGTTTCACGTCCGGTAAGGAAACTTTTGTACGGAATTAAATGGCTTTCTAACGTAATATATTGTGTAAAAGTGTTTCGAGTTCCATTCTGGAAAATTTCGTGTTGTAAAATAGTAAATCATTTCGAAATAGGACAAATTCGAAATTATTCACACGAAGTATATAAGAATGTGTTGCAGGTTCTCAAAATTTTCATTTGAGTGAAAAGCTGTACACGAGATACTCGGCCATCGCTCTACAAATCGGTTGCCCGTATTTAGAAACATTTAATAATGTGTAAGTGATTATCCCTTAAATATTTTATATAAATTCCTCTATTAGTTTATTTGTTTATCTTTCTGCATTGGAGTTGAAATGGGCCGACATGGCCGACGAGGTCCAGTGGCGTGCACTGCAACCATGTTCGCGGCAAAGTAAAGTTGTCACGATTCGTGCGGCTTGTACGCTCCCGGTGGGCCACTGGAAGGGGGCAGGGAAGGAGGGCAACACACCTGCGGATTATTCTTATTCGGACGTTTATGGGTGCCGCACCAAATGGCTCTGCTCGATTACCCACTGCTTATGGATTTATTAATGATCTGAATCCATCCTAATATCACGTAATGTTACAAACAAATTTAAAAATAAACAGTAGTATCATATTAAAAATATGTAATGAGAACCAAACATCATCATCAATGTAAAGTAAACCTGAGAAGATATTTTACCACAATCTGCTATACATGTACCAAATTGCTTACTTTATTTCAGTGTGATGACTCTATTCGAGGCGGGCATCCTGATCAAAATGACTACAGATGAGTACAAGAATCTTCCAGAACACTCGAGGAAATCCGACCCAGTGACAGAGAGTGAGGCGCGAGAGACCAGCGACGTGGCCGAGAGCACTCCTACACCAGTAATTATATCAGCCATGCAGAAGTAGCCGACATTATAAATCTTTTTTCATAACCTAATAAAACCGACTTCAAAAATAGATAGGATCGGAGCCTTTTCCTAAGAATCGCCCTTCTTAGGTCATATAAATCATGAGGCGCGTAAATCGATACAGAATTAAAAAAATATATACACAATGCACAGATATGAAATGTTGCCAAAATCGTCAGACGGGTCAGCTAGTAAATAGAAAACTTATTTGGTACTATTCCGGATGGGAGGAGCCTACAAGTGAGTGAGTGAAACAATTCATCTCTTTCACTCCATCCAGCGATTTAGTTACAAATGTATTATGGAACCACAAAATTATATCCGCAAACCGATTTACTTAAAACCAGTTTCTACGTGAGAGAATGGATTGACGCAAACCGTCGAGCTCGCACTCGTCAATCCTCGCGGATGGGGTCTGTGGATCTCACAGCGGCAAAAGTGGCACTGGATACCAAACCACTGACGTTGCTCCCCCTCATCAGGTCTGGGGTGGAGCCTCAGACGGTGCAGCAACTTTTTTATGTTTGTAGACGCCGAATGAATCGACTAAAGGACTCCAACCCGTAACGCTTACAATGTTGAGAGGCGCATTCTGCATCGTAGGACTGGGACATCTTCTGGCGGGTATATAATTTATATAAATATATTAATCGTCTCCGTTCCTTGCCTTGCTGCATTGTAATGGAATTGGTGCGTCAGGGCCGGGGAGATTCACTAGTTTGCGCCGTAAAGTGAGATCTACGGTGTCGCGTTTCGAGCGGTTTGTGAGTAGACGGTGGCCCATTGGGGAAGGCAAAAAGGAGGGCAAAGCTTCGGCATAGTAGCTATGCTGATGTTCATGGGCATTGGTGGTCGTAGGAAGGCTCTGATTTCTCGTTCATCCCCCTATACTATAAAAAAAATACCTATATGAGAGGTCGGAGAAATTGTCTTCTAGCACGGACAGCCGACGCCCACGCTACACTGGATCTGTACACTCCATGTACTTAACAAACGTATGTTGGAAGGGTATAGAGTCAGTGGGACTAAACATGAGTATTATTAGACTTGCACCTGCCTGTGTATTTGTATATCGTCTTCCTAGCTGTCGACCGCGCACCAGATGGGAAGATGATCTCTGTGCAGTAGCCGGTCCAGGATGGGTGTGAGTAGCTGAAGATCGACCGTCTTGGCGTTCATTGAAAGCCTATGTCCAGCAGTGGACCGATAAGGGCTGATAATGATTAAGATGAATATGTATTAGTACCAGCATGGCTAGAAAATATTTCAATTAATTTAAAATAAATGCTGTTTTGATTGTTCGTCGGAAGAGTTGAATTATTTTTATCTACTGTCTACATGTATTATTATCATATAATTTAAAGAGTTCGATGATCATTTTGATGTTATCAGTACTGAGAAATTTCTATTTTTATAATCCCCGGGTAAGAGGAAACAGATTCCGATGCAATGGTGAAATTGTAAGTAAAGTAGAGAAGAGAATTGGTAGCAAAAAGTAGTAACAAAGATTTCGTAACATTTAGGTTTTTCTACGTTCACGGGTCTCGTGCTAATAGGCTGTATCCCTGTGTTTCGTTTTACGTATCAATGAAATAATTACTAAACAAAGTAAATTTCCAATGACACATGCAATCGTAAAGTCAGTCAAGCTGCTCGGACCGTAGCAGTGAACATGGAAGTACGTCATGACGTACCCTACAAAGACATAAATAAGCGTGAAAAGGAAAATGAAATAACCCTTCCTCTGATGCAGTCGGGCAAAAATATATTCGAATGTCTACTGCCTGTCAAAATATTAATACGATTCAAGTAAATTAGATTTTTTGATATGTTTCTCTTCAAGTTACTCATTTTTGGTTATGAATCCTACTAATATTATAAACATGAATTGGATTGTTGTTTTTTTCTTTCACGTAAAACTACTGAAGTACTACTAGGATTTTGATGAGACTTGCGAATGTTACAGATTGTGTAACAAAACGACACATGAACTAAAGAAGTGCAAACTTTTCTCATGGTCTGTTTTGTCTGCTTTTTTTTCATGCGGACAAATCGCGGGCGACAGCCAGTCTGAGATGAATTACTGTTTAAACATGAAGCACGCTTCACAGCCAGGCAGACTTCAATGTTTTATTTAATTATAGTCTTCCAGGTCAATACTAGAAAATATATTAGATTATCGCGTCTTTGTACGTGAACGAATTCTCAAGTCCATTGGACATTTTTTAAATTATAGAAGACTTCGTTCATAAGACTTCGTTACTAAGGTTCAGGCTTTAAACCAATAGAAGCGTTAAAGGAAGCATTTTCAAAGTAGAAGGAAAATCGTATGTCTGCTTCTTATTCGACTGGCTCAGGAACTCATAGTGGAATATTGCAACTTTCTCCTGCCTCTTCTTCCGCTTCTATCTTAGCCATGGCTAGCTCCATATTGGGACATTTTTGCATCTACTTTTACGTCTTGTTTTTTTTTGTCAATTTCAATGCCTGCTAACTGCCAGGACTTCCATCGAGTTTCCTCTACTCCTGTCTCCTTGGCCCTATTTGCTATCCTCTCTCAGGACTAGTACTTGTGCAGCATCTGTTAAAGTTTTTGTTTTTACAGTACAGGGAACAAACGAGCAATCGGAGCCCTTCTATGACTATCGACGCCCATGAACACCAGCATAATTACCATGCCGATGCCTTGCCCTCTTTTTCACGTCCTCCCCCACCGTCCCAAATGGGCCACCTTCCACTCACAAACCGCATGAAACGCGACACTGTAGATGTCACTTTTCGGTCGTGCCAACCCAATTCCGCTGCAATGCGGCATGGCATTACCCCTTACAGTCAGATGATGATGCTGTTCGAGCACATTGAAAGGTATGTTGTCAGCTCATTTCACTCTTTTAAAATCCATGAACATTGCTGGCATGAACTCCTTCTCGTTCAATCGGGTAAACATTGAGTGTTTTGAGCATTTATACTATCCTAATAATATGGTAATCGCAAAAGTATGTCTGTTAACCTTTCAACTAAAAACTTCTGGATGGATTTACATCAAATTTGGGGTAAAATTATTGTAAAGATTTAGTAATCTTTTTAGAGTAACTTCATACAATTGTTAAATAACGTTTTATCCGGTAAAAGGTGATCGTGAAACGAGTAAAGCTTCGCATCGCAGTTAGTACAAATATTTCAGTGCTAATTTATCCCATTATAGGGATTGCGATTATCTCAATGACGCAACACCTTTTTAAAATTATATTCATCGCATAAAGAATCCTCAGTCATAGCTCACTTTAAAATTAATGGGCGTTCGTTATTTTCGGTAAATTTTATAAAATTACCCTCGTTAGCCGTATAATGGGCGCAGTGTGAAATATTTTTTATTGGAAATTGTAAAAATTAAAAGATATTCCGCTGTTGACCTCGATCTGGAAGCTTCATTTATGTCAATTCCTAATAATTAGGTATAATCCAAATTATACCGAAATTGTGTTCCGTTTATATGTAAAATTTTGGTAAATTCCTTCTTTTATCAGTTTCTTTTTGTTACTTTTTTTTTGGAAGCCAACCGTATATCTATGTTGTAGGTATAGTAGGATATGACTGTTAATGTAAAAACATTCCAACCATAAAAAATCATAGCCTATCTAGGTCAATTAATTGAAATATACACAATATAATATCCAACAAAGTAATGTACAATTACTTTTTAGAAGACCTTTGAATAATAAATTACTCAAAGTAGAAGACATGTTGTGAAATGTCAGAATTGTATTAACTTTAAATATACTTGACAGAAATCTTTGCTCCATTATTTCATCAAAAACTTATCGGTCCAAATAGTATTCACTCAATTGCAATTGTCATATATTTACGTAGCAACAAAGATGCTCGTACTGTGCATAATGTATTAGATTTTTTCAATCTCATCTCAAATATTTACAGCGATCGTGCTTGTCATCGAAATAAAAGTTCACCGAAGTAAAAACACTAAGACAAAAAGCGAAGCGAAACATAAATATACCTCGAAAATACTTAAAGATTATATTCAAATACAATACAGAAAAACTAAAATATCTGTATATAGACTTATAGACCAAGCGTTAAGAAATGAAGAGTGAATGAAATGGGGTACAAATAGGTCGCAAATATTGACGCAAAATTGAACTAGCAAGGAAATATCACACCCCACAATTCCTTGTTGGGCCAAAAAAATCAAAGCCACCCAAAAATATAAATGAAAGATGAAATTAATCTACAGTGAAGGTTGGTCAACTATCATAATATAGCCAATAGAAAAGGGTATATACATCATAAATACAATCAAGGATGTTCCACATTTGTTTTAACATCGGGAATTTATTTTAAAATAAATTTACCAGTAAATTGGTGACGTCTCAGACGTGACTGTGGTACAAAGGACGTTTGGTAATAAGAGTTCTTGTGTACGTGGAACGTGGTACCACTAGTCTTAATTTTAATTTGTTTGCGTTGTATGAAATTGTTTAGTTTGGTGGCTTTATATTTTGTTACATATAGTTGGCGTGTGTTGTGTACCTAATAAAGAAATGAATTTGTTCAAGGATTTTTCCTTTTATTTGTAGTTATTATTTCAATAAAAATTAAATTATTTTATTGATTAAATATATCACTCCGCTACAGTCCTGTACACCACCACCATGAGACAGCAACGCTGACTGCATTCTTTCTGATAGAAACGCAGATATCTTCTCCGGTTGTTTTCCTTATAGTATAGGGGACAAACGAGAAATCGAAGCCTTTGTTACGACTACCGACGCACATAAACAACCACATAATTACTATGCCGGTGCGTTACCCACCTTTGGCGCAATGGGCCGGCTGATTCATCTCACCTTTCCAACCCAGGGTATAAATTAGAATCATTACTTATATACCACGGGTTGGAGTATGTATTTCTAACGGAGAATATATCTGCTATCGTCTCCTCTTCAACCTTGAAGACAGGGATCTATCCATCCTTTTACAGCAAAAGGATGGATAGATCCCTGTCTGTCTGTGTAGATGGCGATGGCCACCCCCGCGTCTACGGTTCCTTTTCAGATCCAATAACGGAAATACCGAAACAGACCGCCTCCATGAGCACATAGAAATAGCTACAGACTCTGTGCTGAAACAGAATCCAACCGCAGAGATCATGATACTTGGTGATTTTAACGCCTATCACGCCAATTGTCTTTGTTCATGCACTACCAATCATGAAGATCTTTTCATGACTTTGCTTTGGCATATGGTTCGACACAATTGGTCCATCACCAAAAGACCATTCTCCCTCCCTGTTAGGCCCACTATTGACCTCCCATCCGGACGGATGCCTGGTTTCAATTCTCCATTGGGCTCGTCGGACCACTGCCTGATACAGTGAAGGTTAGCCGTAGACCACGGCCGGATTTTGTAGGCATTCGGCGCGTCTGGCACGATAGGCTAGCAAATTGGGGTGGCTAGATGTCGTCTTGGCATCCTACCCATGGGGGCGAATTTGCTTCTCGATGGATATCCCTGACACCGTTGTGGAGTCTGTCGCTGATGTGGTGACTCAGTGAATGGAATTTTTCATTCCGTTCTTTGTGGTAAAGTCTGGCGATTGGTTACAAACTTGTTTTCTACGCTCCTGTAAGTTGGCACTTCGCCAAAAACTGGAGTATTACCAAGCGTATGTAGCAGCGGCGATTATATAGGACGAAAATACCAGGACACTAAACAAGGAGTAGATTTCTGCCTCTAGGTCCTTCAAAAAAAGTTATTGCCAAATCAAGATCAGAGCACGTAAGCAAAATTGGCGAAAGATTTTTTTGCCTTCCTTTAGGAACTCGTGCATACTGGTCCCTCGCTAAGGCTGTTATAGGGAATTTCGCTAAGCCATCCGTCCCTCCTTTGCACCAGATTGATAAATCGTTGGCACATGCTGTATACGTGAAAGCCAAATTGTGGGCCCTCTTTGGGCACCAAATCCCTTTTTGGTAGACCAGAGAAACCCGCCGCCTAACTATATCGTGACGTGGTTACTCGATGCCGGATATTATGTACATGCAGTGCGATGTGCGTAAAGAACTACTACCCCTGGACATTCATAAGTCGAGTGGGCCGGGTGGCATCGCTCTGATTGTGCTTCAAAAATGTGATCCGGAGTTCACTACGGTATAGACGTGCCTTTTCCGATTCTTTTACTCCCCAGCTCTTGGAGGACAGCTTTAGTGCATCCGTTCCCTGAAAAAGGTGACCGCTCCAATTCATCCAACTACCGACCTATTGTGACAACTCCTTTGCTTTCCAAAATTATGGAATCCATTATCAACTGCTTTTTACTCACTTACGATATTTAAAGGATCATGAAATAATTTGCGACCGCCAGTACAGTTCCCGCAGCGGATGTTTAGCTGGTGACCTTCTAATTTACTTAACATACCATACAGTTGAAACCAAGGGGGAGGCATCGGCGGTTAGCATGGATGTAACGAAGGGTTTGACACAAAGCTCTCCTTTCAAATATTTCTTCATACGGATTTCTCGGGAAATTACGTAATTGGATCATAAGCTACATGTCAAATCGCAGCATAAAGGACATGGTTGGCGGCGCACGCTCCGCCCTTAAATTTGTCCCCCAAGGCTGTTTTCTGTCTCCAACGCTGTTTAGTAGTAGCTGTGACTAGATGATAGCACTGGGGATGCTTTATACAGTGACCGTGCCAATTTTTCCCGTGAACACGTCAACGTGAATCGGAACAAGCTTGTGTCTGATTTGTTATTCAAAATTACGGAATAGAGCCTATTGAACTTAGTTCAATTGAACCCCCATACGAGACAAGTATACGCGCTTACCGCTAAAAGTCACCCTTCATCATGTCTCCTCGTTTTCAACCCATCGACCTCAGCTATCATCGGAATATTTGGTGTCGATATATCCTGCAACGATCAGCTCCGGGATCATTTGGAAACGAAAGCCAAATTAGCCTCAAGGAAATTGGGTGTACTCAGCGGGCCGACCCATTACTTATACAATGCAGTCCATCAGCAGCAACTTTACAAGGCGCAGGTCCGACCCCATATGAAGTTCTGCTCTCACCTGTAGGCAGGTTCCGCACAATATCAGCTCGCTTCTCTGTGCATATTTTACCTATTTTCTATGGGGAGTGTTCCGAGGAATTGTGTGTTTTAACACCAGCAGCAAAACTTCATCTTCGGACATCGTGACAGAACTCTAAGTTCGACGCTCATCTCCTTGATGTCCGTAAATCCACACCAGTGCTGTTTAGACGCCACTGCTTACCGCGTAGCTGTACTGTAGAAAGAACTGCCTTCCGCGGTATTTCCGATCCGATAGGGGTATTTAAGAAAAGAGGATACCTATACCTTAAAGGCCGGTAACGCGTCTGTTACTACTCAAATCCCATTTTCATCCAGTACTCTGAAAAAATCCTCAAATTCTTACAAGGCCCAAAATGTGTACTATTTAAATTAAATCAAATTATGCAAGATTAGACAAGGCAGGTATGTCAAGATCGTGATATGTGGTACTTGATTGTGTCTGCAACAATTAGTCAATTGACGTCAAGATTTGTTGTTGTTGTAAACCAAAGTATATAAGGCTATCCCTCTCTCTCTCTCTCTCTCTCTCTCTTTCTATCTATGTATATATATATATATATATATATACACAGCTCGTGTATATCGCTCGTGAATCACACGGACCAGATCGCTACCTTAACAAATTATACACCAAAACCTTCCACGGGAATCGCTCTACACGTTGTTGAAAACCGCATGAAGATCCGTTCTCTAGACTTTATGAAAATGGATCACACACAGACAGACGGCTTCTAAGGACTTTGTTTTATAATATATAGATATATATATAATATACAGATGTTGCTGGCGGTGCAATTTTACGTTGAATTTTATACTTTCCTCTGCTGCTGTTAATTACAGAAATATCCACCTGCATTTTAAAAATAAGCGGCGTTTCGCTGGTTTTATTATTATGTATTATTGTGTAGCTTTATCATTAAATATAAGCAAAACATGGGTTGTTTTTGGACGTGCTCTACAGCTTTAATATTATTAGCATCGAGGCCAATTGCATTTGAATGTCATAATTAGCCTCAATTAGTTATAATTCACTTGCAAATGCCTCATTTCACGTACAGCTCACGTTTCGTTCTAACCCAATGTTATACACATCACATGCCGTCATTGAAGCTCTTAACTCCGGTATCGCCCCTTGTATACTAGTACGCTATTAGGTATCATATAAAATGAAATTGAAACATTTTCATTCATATTTGAATTATAAAAAATACTTTTTAGACGTCAGCAATAAAATCTACTATCGATTACAATGAAACTACTTTTACGGATTTTAACGCGGTTTATTTAATTATTTATCTAGCCCGACGTTTCAGAAGCTCTACAGCAACCATGGTCACGGGTGTACTGAGATGACAGATGTCCTGATGTACCAAGTTTTTAAAAATACCCTAAAAATTACAATTGTAATTGTTCCGATTAACGCAGACAGTACTTATTATATCTTGCTGTCTTGAGTTGTTATGCTTACTTTTTGATTTGATTATGTTCACCACTGGGTCCCGAGCAGAGGGGGGAACCCATCCATCTTCTCGGAGCCAAGCCTGGCTCTGACCTAAGAAGAACTGGCAAACATACTCAGGGGATAAAACCTGCTATTACGGATTTCATCGCGGTTTATTTAATTGTTGAACAAGCCCTACGACTTAACACATCAACATGCACGGTGGATATAATTGAGGTACTAAATATCTATAAACACAATTGTAGAATCTGTTGCCATGACCATATTATGAAAAAAAATAAGATTTTTAACTAATTTAATTTAGAGTTTTTTAATTAAGAGCTCAATTATCGGTATCCACGACACCGCAATTTAAGCGGAATTGTGCGCGCGCCGTCCCACTAGAGGGGAAAGGGGGACCGGTTCCCCCTTTTAGGTCCCAAAAATAGTTGCTATAGGGTACGCCCACAATCAAACCGGTACAATCCCATCTGCGGGAAAAAAGGGGGTTTGTCCCAATAGGGGGATTTCCCTAAGCCTGAAGACACAAAATTCTTCGCTAGTCAGTCGAACTGTAGAGGCTAGACAAGCGCCGCCAACGAGTATTAGGTCCCACCGAAAAATCCCAAGGTGTGCTTGTCTGTCAGAAACTTGTACTCTTTTACAGCGACTCTAAATTTATTACCTGACAGTTTCAGATTCTTTCTGTGATCTCTTTGTAGAAGTTCAAGTTCTCCCCTGTTTCTAGTATTTGTATCATGATCATCACCTTTCACATTGAAACGAATACTATATTTATGCACATATTGGGTATATAAACGAATACTATATTTATGCACATATTGCGTATATAAACGAATACTATATTTATGCACATATTGGGTATATAAACGAATACTATATTTATGCACATATTGGGTATATAAACGAATACTATATTTACGCACATATTGGGTATATAAACGAATACTATATTTACGCACATGTTGGGTATATAAACTATTCCAATGAGCAGCAGGATTTGGCAAACTGACAAGAATTCCAACTATGTTCTTATTACAATTTATACATTTTTCATTAGTTGAACTGCTGAGTGTGTGGGTGCCACAGAAAAGCACACGCGGCTCCGTGGGAAACGTAGCGCCGTATCACAATACTGGCTGTCTTATGGAGCGGCGCTCGCGGCCGGAATGCTTACACCACAAGCCCCTAAGGTTATAGGGAAATCTATTTTATTATGTTGCAAATGTTGATAGTCAAGCATTATTCTTTATCCATAAGAGTACACTATATAGAGCCAACAATTAACGTACCGTGTATGTGGTACTTAGGTGTTAATTGGTCCAGTAGTTATTCTGTATAACTACTTGACCAATTTAAACCCTTTTATTCAAAGGCAGTTAAACTCAATGTAGAAAGCAATTTACAGTAGGGAAAACTCCCTACTAAACTGTGAATTGCTTTCTACATTGTAAAGTAGTTTAACTGCCTTTGAATAAAAAAAAGGGTTTATATTAGTCAAGTAGTTATTCTGTACTTAACACCTAAGTACCACATACACGGTACGGTAATTGTTGGCTCTATATAGTGTACTCTTAATGGACAAGAACCGTAAAATTGATAGTTTTCACACGAAAGCAATTTTTTGTCGTTAAATAGTGGTTCATATGCAGTTTGGTTTGTTCTTCGCAAGCAAAGAATTGAAAGCCAACGGGTAAATTCGAACTCAAAGCATTTTGCATCACAACAAGTATTCAGGACCGTGCAACAAAGCCTTTGTTAATAATGTGAATAAACGACACCGCCGGGTCAAACTTTACTCAATTCACACAAAGCAGCAGAAATTGAATGACTCGTTTGTATTTGAGTGCATTAATAGTATGTATCGAAAAACATGATCTATAAATTTTGTTGTAATATACACATAGAGACAATATAGATGGGGAAGGGCAGCCGGCTTAAAATACTGCCGACTAAGACAGCAAATGTCTCTCTGTCTCTCTTTTTTCATTAATTTCTCTCTGCGCCATACGCATGCGACTTTAGATAAAAAAAGACAGTACGGCCTTCACGTGTTTCTTCTCAATTCTCCAGTCGGCCAGTCGTCGTAATACAATTGTCTCTGACATCGCTCCTCTATTTATGTTACCCTTATGTGTATATTGCAATAAATATATATCAATATTTTTGTATAACTTTCACATGCTTAGTACCATGTTGCATTGCAGCTGAATTGTACCGGCACGACTGGGGAAGTACATCTCGCTAAAATGACACCGCCGTAAAGTGACAGCTATGCTGTCTCGTTTTGAGCCGTTTCTGAGTTCATTAGAGGGAAGTAGGAAAGGACACAATTGCTTGACAATATTGCAGATGTCCATGGACGCCGATAGCTGTCAAAAGGTTCAGATCAAAACGCAATCAATAAAAAATTACCTTCACAAAGCAAACGAAAAGAAATTAAACTTGTTCAATACATATAAAATTATTGACAAAGCCGCAGCGGCTTGGAAAATTGGAGCAATAATAATGTTAACAACTTTCAATAATTACTGTTAGATTTGTTTTTGATATACGAGAGGAGATTTGCCGATTTGAATTGCATGTCTATCTGCGTCCTTAGTATTAACTAAATTCGATCAAGGACACTACAGAGAGGACGTGGTCACAGCGATCTGACCGCAGTTGCCCGTCCTAATTAATCCTGAAATTACGAGAGAAACTTACATCTACCACATTCATTCTCCTCGAGAACTGTACTCGCGTCATACAATGAATACAATCTTGCCGGGAGCATTGCAAAACCTCCATTATTATATAAGCAGCAGGTGTCGTATTGCAGTCACACACTTGTCAAGCATGGCAGAGCTTAGGCTTTATTGTTATACTACGTGCATTTGTGCTGTTTGAAGCCACATGCCGAAATATAGGTAGAGTGAGCGCTTCCGGCTGCTATATTTTGCTCCCAACTAGGACTAGTTGCGGATGGGCCAATTTAAGAGCGAGTAGCTACGTAAGGGTATGTGAGAGTTGGGTAAAGATCGGTGAGAGTGTGGTTCTTCTCCTGAATATATTCTGTGTGGGCTTAGTGCAGGTGATGAGCGAGAGATACTGTTTGTTTCTTAAGTAAGGAAATGAAAAATTGACGCCTTTCTACGATTGCCAACACCATAAACATCAACATAGTGACTATGCCGATGCGTTGCCCTCCTTTTTCTCTCCCTTCCAATGATTCACCGGCTACTCACAAGCCAAAAGCAGTATCAAGTGTACGAGAGGTATCTCCGCTGTCATGCCAGCCTAATTCCGCTGCAATGCTGCATGGCACGACCCCTGACTAAAAGTATATGACATAATGGAAGTAGTTGTATATAGAAAGGTTTTATTACAATAATATTCTCACGGGTCGTGTGACCGTTCCCAGACTACAAGTGCAGTAATTCCCTGTGACGTCTCTCCAGCAAGCGGTACCGGTCGGCGGTACATTCCCTACTTATATCGTGGCACGAACCAACACTTGCTGGACTCTGTCGTAGGCGTGACATCATACTCGCTTGCGGCTCGTGAAACTGTTACAAGTGTCGCAGGAATAGTTTTGACTGATAAAATTGACTTCACAGGGGTGACTCATGAAATTGGCTATATTCTCAAGCGAGCTTCAATAAAAACTTATTTTACGCCGCCAAGGAAGATTAGTCAGTTCTTACCATCATTGAAATGCCATATCCTTCTGCAAGATGCAGGAGTGTACAAGCTTGATTGTGACTGTGGACTCTCCTATATAAGGCAAAGTAAAAGATCTATGTAAACTCGCTTTAAGGAACATATAGCCGATATGAAACACCGACGTGTTACAAAATCTGCGGTCTGTAAGCATGGAGAAGTTGGCCCCTGCCATTACATTAGATTTGATATAGCGCAAATCCTCACTAGGGAACACCGATTCCTTCCAAGGATGATCCGTGAGGCTATTGAAATTAAAAAACATCCAAATTTCAATAGAGAAGATGGCTGGGTTCTGGCTGGGGCTCTTCCCTCTGCTTGGGACCCAGTGGTGAACATAATGAAATCAAAAAGTAAACATAACACCTCAAGACAGCAAGATATAATAAGTACTGTTTGCATTAATCAGAACAATTAAAATTATAATTCTTCGGGTACTTTTAAAAACTTGGTACATCAGGACATCTGTTATCTCAGTTCACTCGTGTCAATGGTACGGGACCAACTCCACCTCCACAGATGGGGTTGCCCAGCACTACAGGACACCGACTTTGGGACAATGCAATGGGGTGAGATTCCGATCCTCGCCCCTTGCCCCGTGTGCCACCTCCTGTTGCTTGTAGGTCCCCTCTTCTTATAATATGAGTACCGAGAGCGATTCCTCCTCCTGATCGTTAAGCCCCCTCTTCTTATGAGAGGCGTGCAAAGATCCCCCTCGGTTCAATTGGCTCCGCCTGTATTCACCCTAACAGGCTACTAAGCTCCACCGCCACGGCAAGGCTTGAACCATGGTGGAATAGCACTACCTCCTATGCAGCATGGCACTACCTCCTCCTGACATGTATTTCTTCCTAATTTCTAATCTGTAATCTAAATTAAAGCACAACATACCATCATTATACGCACGGAGTAAAAAGCAATAAAATGAAATACTAAATGTAAAGTAATTTGATTTGAAATGCTGAACATACAACCAAATAAATATTTATTGTTAACGTAGTTTAATTATAAATATTATGAAGCGTATTATTATTTGTTTAAAATTCAAACTTAAATAACAATAAATAGGCGGGTAGATTTAAATATGATTCTCTCTGTTATATCAGACACTGGCTAGCTCACAATAAAAACTTAAGTCGGAATTTGAACTCGATAAGACAAACTTACGTTAAGAACGTACCTAAAACGAGCCTAATCGTTTACACTTAGAACGATATGCGTAAAAAATTTAAACAGAAATACTTTACTTTGTGAAAATAATTTTATATATAACAACAACAACACATATTCACGTCAGCTGCCTAATGGGGTAGGCAGAGAGAAGGGAATGAGATACATCACGATCCTTACAACAACAACAAACCCACAGCGCTATACTATTAGATACGTAGCGCTGTTAGCTACATTTGGGAAGATAGCGCTGTGGGCTACATTTGGGAAGGACTGAATGGAATCCAAATCCCGATCGAAAGGACCAGAGATGTGGGCGCCAGGTAAATTGGGTGCGGCGGTCCCACTACCGATGGGCGTAAGGGGTGAATAGGATAAGTAAATTTACCAACCTTTTTTTCTGGAAGCGTGGTATAGTGGGCTGGATGCATCCCACGTGGAGATGATCTCGGCGATTTAACACTAAGGAGAATATTAAAATAAGATGTTTGAGAATTAGTAAATGCGAGCGCGGCCGGCCTATACTTTCGGAAACGAGAAGTTTAGTTTCTGTGTGCTTACGTCGACTGATGGAACTAAGGTGCCATCTGGTACTCTAGTGATGTGACACCTACGTCCTGCTAAAAGTTCAGTTTCGCGGGAACAATTTATTCAAAGTGATAAAAAAAATCGTTGCAAGTTCAAGTCAATGCAACTTTTTTGTGTATACTGATTGAGCTGCGACATCTGAACTACTGTATAAGACATGAAGTTACTCACAAATATATTAACGTTATAAACGTAATAACAACACGCTTATGCCTATTACTTCCACTTCCATTCCCCGGGTAGCGTTATATTACTCTCTGTTATAGTTTCGACACATTACGACAAGTTACTGGCGTTAAGTGTTTATTTTAAACTAAAATTCATATCATTTGTAGTAGTCTACGTTCCGATACAACTTTCAACGCAAGTACTAACTTGTGATGAATTATTTTATTTAGTTATTATGAAATTCAAATTCGAAGTATTCGTTCGGCAAATGATACAAATATCATATGGTAATAGTGAACTATGTAATATTTGATCAGTACATAATTAAGTACACGTGTATCCCTTAATCTATCGCGTATTAAAATAACCATTAAACGTGTATGATAATGTGGCACTAGCATACTTTAAGTCTAGTGTAATTGTTAACAAAATGAGACTGTGTCGTTGCTGCGTTACACCTAAATCAGCCCAGCACATGTGCTACCCTTGTTCGCTAACTACCCGATCTCTCACGAATCACACACTCTCTCGTTATACCGGACTCTTACAAACCGATATGATCTCCGTTTTTACCAAACGGACCCTCACACTACTCCGCTCTATCTACGCGACCATCTACAAACTCTACTAAATAACAAACCACTTGCTGCTTATTATATCTAACAAAATTATAGAAATCTAAATTGTAATTTCTGTACATGTCTCATTATCAGGAATCGGCCATTTTACCGTAGCCGCTAAGTTGAACTCGATTGTTGTACTCGTATACTGTGCTATATTTTACTAGTCAACGTATTTTATTTGTTGCACATAACAAGTGTATTTCAAAAGAAAGTCTGCCATTTTGTGGCGGCGACCATTTTAGATTTGTCGCAGTATTGTAATCACAACTAAAGCAATAATCTACCAAAATTTCAAGTCCCACGATCAACAGGAAGGAGATAAAATTTCAATGACTCAATTTGTACATCGACGAAATCGAGCAAAATAAAACCGTTTAAAAATATTCAAATTATCGTATAAAAAGCTGTTGAAGTTGACGCCTGATAAATTTTTAATGTTATCACGTCTGTTCGTGATATTATTTATACTTATATATTACAAAAAAGTCCTTAAAAGCTGTCTGTCTATATGTATTAGAAAGAGGTAGTGCCAAGCTGCATAGGTGGAGGTAATTCCATGCACAGTGCATGACACTACATCCTCCTATGCAACGGAATTGGGCCGGCACGACTGGGGAGGTACCTCTCGCTCACATAATACCGCAGCAAAGTAACATTTTCAGTGCCGCGTTTCGTGCAGTTTGGCCGGTGGCCCGGTGGTCCATTGGGCGGGAAGAAGGTGGGCAACGTATCGGTATAGTAATTATGTGGATGTTCATGGGCGTTGGTAGTCGTAAAAAGGCTCCGGTTGCTTGTTTGCCCAACTATTCTATAAAAAAGAATGAAATTCTGGGAAGGGTATAGCGTATAACTTATTCACAGACGATGCTGAGGCAGGTCGTTAGTAGGGAATATATCGAAAAAAAACCAGTGAAGGTCGAAGATTAATTAGCGGGATCTTTTGTTCAACTTGTTGTCGTCTACTGGACCCTTTACAAATTTGCAGACCATTGTATCGGCTTGGCTTTAAAAAAGTTTTTAAGCGAATATTCGATATTACTGTGAAAAAATGCTTCATGCTAAACTGAACCTTTGCGTCCTAATATTTGAGATCCAAATATAACAACAGCAGTTTACAGAGGTAAATATTTTGCACTTTTAAATAAGGTCAGTGGTATATTTTCTTGATCATTTAAAACTGTCGTTAGTGAATTCGGGTGTGTAAAAAAATTAGTTTTCTTTAAAGTATTTAATTAAATTGTTACCGAACCGTGCGCTGGTGCTGAAGTTTATTTTAATTTAAAAATATGAAAGATGGTGAAAGCATCAGAATGGAAGCGGCGAACTAGATGTCCCGCCAGAGCCCCCTGCCAGAGGGCCGGACGGTTGCCGGTTCACCTTCTGACAGGCGCGCGTGGGCGGGTAGCTGGAAGAATGTGCAAAGACAGTGTGTGAGGCGAAGCAGGGTTAAAGTGGCGCATGGTTGTGGCGAGATTAGTATAGGTGAAAAGATGCAATGTGCGAGGTGATACTAGCTATATGAGAGCAATGATAGCGTGATGGATAGTGATAGATAGGATAGGAGGCTTTACCAGGGTCCGACTATGATGCACGCCGCGCTGAGTCCCTAGGAAACGCCCAGCGGTCTGGTGGCCTCCGGTGGTACAGGGCGATCTGCCTCAACGTTTCCCTATTGGAAGCGTCGGCTTTAGAAAAGAGCTGTACGGAGAGCCTGGCCACAAACGCATCGAGGTCCTCCACTGTGGTGTCGCGGGCGATGGTCGCGTTTCTGACGTAACGCGGCGCGATCACTGCGCGGCGCAGAGCTTTGGTTCGCACCGCTCGCAGACGGCTCCTGTTGCTGGTTGCTAGGAGATGGTACCATGCAGGCGCCGCGTACGTCAGACGCGAGCGCACATAGATCTTATAGAGCGCTAGTTTGGTGGGCAGCGTCAGGAATCTCGACATCATCAGTGACAGCTGCGCCAGAGCCACCGATGCCTGGGCCGCGACCTGCCTGTCGGGCGTGGGCTCGCATCGTGAGGCCACAGTCAATTACGACCCCGAGATACTTCGCTTGGGTGGTCCACTTGATGCTCTCCCCCCGCAGTGTGAGCGGAGGCGGTTGTAATGATGATAATCGCCTGTGACTTACCAGTGTTGACGGCGAGTCGCCACCTGTCGAGCCAGTCGGGCAGTAAGTCCAGGGTGCGTTGCAGTTTAGCCGCAGCGTAGTCCTTCTTGAGAGAGGTCGTCACGTAGGCCGTATCGTCGGCGTAGAGGGCAGCGAGTGAGGCTCCACCGCTAGGGATGTCCTCCACAAATTTATTGAAAAGCGCCGGCGACAGGCAACTGCCCTGGGGAGCTCCGGCTAGTATGGGGCAGACGTCCGACTTTGCGCTCTCTACTCGGACGTAAAAATGACGGTCTGTCAGGAAGGATCGCACGACCCTGACGAGGCTGAGGAGAATACGGAACACGCTGAGCTTATACAGAAGGCCCTCGTGCCAGACGCCTTCTCTATAGCGAGAAAGATGGCCGCGACGGCCTGGTTCTTGTTGATATTGATTGCGTTTGTGATATGGTGGATCACACGGATGAGCTGGTGCGTAGTGGAATGCTCCGGTCTAAACCCAAATAGTTCGGGGCGTGGTGGACGGTAGGAGGTGAGGTGCTCGAGAAAAAACCTCTCGAACACCTTGGACGCGGTAGAGAGGAGCGTGATGGGCCGGTAGTGGGTGGCTCTATATAGACGCTTTCTCTGTTTAGGAATCATGATGACTTCGCCCGTCTTCCAGCGCGAGGGGTAATGCCCCGTGCGCAGTATCCCGTTGAAAAGAAGGGCGATCGCAGCAGTGGTTTTAAGAGGGGCAAGGCGGAGCGCCGAGTTGGGGATCTGGTCGGGTCCTGGCGCCTTCCTGGGATTCACTCTTGAAAGGGCTCGGCGGACTTTGCCTGGCGAAAGAAAGAGGTCGGGGATAAAGTGTGCCTCGGGGGAGAGAGAGGCCCCCCCCTTGCGGGCAAAGTACTCCTCCACCTGCCGTGCAGCTGCATCCGTGTGACCGGCCGCGATCATGGTGAAGAGGGTGAAGACCCCTTCTAAATGTCTGGCGAATATGTTCGCCCTGTCCGCTGCGTGGTAGCGCAGCTTCCCGTCCTCGTGGTAAAGAGGGCACGTGGGCGCTCTTTCACCGGAAAGTGAGCGGCACATCCTGTATACGGACGGCATGTCTTCCGCGGCGGAGCCGAGACGTCTCTCACACGCATCGATGTCCTGCGGCGTTAGTTCCCTCTTCACCCTGGCCGCCGCCAGGTTAAAGTTGGCGCGGGCCTGGGGGCACCTGGTTCGTTGCCAGAAGCGCCGCTGTCTGCGTTTCTCTTGTATCAGGCGGCGTAATTTGAGCGGCAGCTCACCTCACGTGGATGGGGGCGGGCTGGGAGCGATGGTCGCAGTGGCGAACGAGTCGGCGAATGCCGCCTGGAGGCCCTCGGCTAGGCGGTCTACGTGCTGGTATTCAGTTCGCGCACCATCGCAGTTGTGCTTAGGGCAGCGTGGAGGCGGAGAGAGGCGGACCGGGGGGCCGGAGATCGTGATTAGCACGGGAGCGTGATCCGACTGTAGCGCGTCGGTCAGCACCTCCTACGCAATCACTTCCTCCATCCGGCCGGCGATCACTATGTTGGGGACGTCCGGCGACATAATCGCGTCCCCGGGGAAGTGTGTGGGCTGGTCCGGCCCCAAGATGTCGAAGCCGTGCCTGTCGGAGTCGTCTAACAGGCGGCGTCCGTCCGCGTGTGCAGCGAGTTCCAGGCGGGGTGTTTACAGTTCGGATCCCCAGCTATCACAGTGGACTATTCTGATAAGAGTCCGTGAATCCCCGAGGGATCTAAACGGGAGGAGGGCGGCTTGTAGGCCGCAAACATCCTCGCGGGCCTTTAACCAAGGCACACCTCCACCCCCATGGTGTATGTATCTGTGGAGCCTGTAGGTGGTAAGGCCTGGTGTACGATGCCGCGCCTTACAAAGATGGCCAGCCCACGGCAGGGGTATCCGCCAGGGGGATGCGGGTTTATGCCGCGTTTCTTCGCCCTACCTCTCTTCCTGGACTTTCTGGGGCCCGCCTGTGGTTGTGGTTGGACCCTTGACATCGCATTAGCAGGGGCCATCAGGTGTGGTTGCTCTGCACCTGGAGGCGGCACCTGGGATTGTGTTGGCACATGTGGCGCGGGTTGGAGGGACGCTGTTTTGCGGTGGCAGTTGTGGCTTGAGTGTCGGTATTGCTGGCAGCGGTGACACTGTGCGACGCCATTTCGGCTACACCATGCACTTACGATGATGCTGTCCATCCCCAGCATGCTCTCCACCGCGTATATTTGTGGGATGACGTCCGGCGACCTCTTTAAGATGGCGATCTGAACGCACCTTGATTGGGCGCACATATTTCGGGCAGTAGCCCATTTCCGCCAGGGCGTCCCAGATTTCTTCGGTGGGAGTATAAGTGGGCAGTCCGCTGATGGCCATCTTAATACTCTTGTCAGCGGGAAGTGAATAAGGGAACCAGGAAATACCTTCCGTTCTCTCCAGGTTGGACAGGTATCTCTGTGTAACTCGGTATTCCAATTCGTCCCTCGGCGAGAAGCGGACTCCTTGCCCGTATGGACGTCCGCTGCTGTTCCTGCCGAGCTTGTCGCGGGGCACTCTGAAGTGGTGCGTCCAGTTCGGCAAGCACTCGACGATGAGGGGAGGGTCCATCCTGGAGTGTTACATATTGCGTGTAGTTGTAAATTTTTACCGGCGGCGTTCACTGATGGCCGAGTGAGAGAGACATCTTACGCGGCAGACTGGGACGGAGATACAGTCGCCGCGACATTCGCATAGGTGGTGTTGCTTACTCGAGGGCGAATGAGCAGTAGACGCCGGTCCCTCCTGCGAACTCGTTCGAGTCCGTTTTTTCAACGCCTTGAGTTTCTTCGCGGCGTCCGGGGTAAAGTCACCTTCTGCGTCGATGATCCCAATGGACTGTTGGTAGTTTACCATCGTCCTCAGGAACTCCAGCGCGTGCAGGTACTCCATATTTATGGAGATAAACCTCACCCAGTCGACGTCGCTGTGCGGCGGTGCACTCACGGCCTCTCCGGGTGGTGCCGGTGAGCATACGGACGATTGGATATCAACGTCCATCGAACCGCATGCCGGCCCCGTCCAGGATGCGGCATGCGCAGCACGCCTTCAGTCGGCCTGGGTCGGTGTTACCTGTGTTGGCGCTCGAAACTTCGCAGCGGCGAGCGGATTGCGGCTGGCTGCGGTGGTCGGGTGTTCGCGGCTGAGCGCGGGTCTTCTCTCGATGACCGGTTGGAGGCGGTGGACGACGTGGACGCTGTCCTCGTGCGGGGCTCAAGCCCGCGATCCGCAGGCTTCGACATGCGGAGGAAAAGTATTAAAAATCACTCACTCACATGTCTTGCGGTCCGCGCGATGATTACACTGGGTGATGCTGCGCCGCGACCCCCGAGATAATGGTTGCCGTCACCGGCGACACGCCAGCTACATCCGTTTCGAAGGAAACAGGGGCAACAGCCGCGACAACTGGCTAGCGCAGCAACTATGTCTTCACTTGTTTCGGCACTTACATCGCGTAAAGGACGCTGTCCTGAGAAAGACGGCTTCCGCAAGAGAAAAGATGGGCCCGAGCGGCTAGTGATAGCAGGCGAAAAAATGTCGAAACAGAAAGAGCGCACTTCCACAATAGCAGCAGGCCGTGAATCACGGGTGGCTAGTCCACGCGAGTATAGCCGCCCGCTGGGTGATCGTGCGTACGGCGGAGTCGGGTCACGCAGATGTGCGCGCGGCCCATTGTCTGTGCTACTAAGCATAGTGCAAAAAAAACGGACAACAAACTCTCCTACTTCATAGCCGCCAGCTTCCGGACATAGCAGGGTGATGACCTGCTGTACTTGGAGGCGTTTCCTCTGGCCCGAAGAGGTCAGCGCACACCATGCCGGAGCAGCGTCAGTGTAGCGTAAACGGATATATGTCTTGGATATCCCCGGTTTCGTGTACGCAGGCAGCTCGGATTAGCTGCAGCACTACTAACCCGGTTTTGATATTATTTGGCCAACATAAAATATGGCCTATATTAAAATATAGCCTTTATATTAAAACAGCCTCAGCAAAGCGTGGGCATCATGTAGTTGTCCATAAGATTCACTCGGGCTATTCTTCGAATTCCCCACTATACAAAATAACAGGCAAAGCAGTTACTTTATTTTGTTATGTTCTGTGATCTTATAAATTTATATATTAAAAACTGTGACCCGTATGTTCCGTAAAGTAGCTTTAGTTAGAGGGTAATTTCCCATGAGTTACCCAATTCGCTAGCGCTGACAACCTGACGCTCCTCGATCCCTGACCCGGAGACTTATACCTGGGATCAGAACATTCACTAATATATCAACCCCTTTTGATATTTATGTTCAACGTAAAATGACTAGCACATTTTTTTATATTATTCAAAGGGTCAAACGAGCAGTCGAAGCCTTTTGATAACAAACGACACACATAAACATCGGCGCAAATGCTGTGCAAATGTGCTGTCCTTTCCTCCCCCTCTACAATGGACCAACTACACACGAACCATATATATATATCAACGATGCGTCTGCTTTTTCTCAGAGAATTAATTCTTATTCATCAGCATTATTCAAGATATTATCAAAGAGAAAGTTCTCCGAGAGTGCATCGGTCTACGGTTCAAGCGTTCATTGTGTATCTCAAATTTCGTATTCGTGCCCCGTCGATCGTTATCACAACGTGGATTAATGTTAAAGCTTTTCAATTTTAGGCTAGTTCAGACACGGCGGGAACCGCGCGTTTTCAGAATCGCACGGAAATCGTGCGGGTCTTAATTGTATGAGTTATTAAGTAATCGTTGAGACATAACCGCGCGGTTACGGCAGCTCAACGGCCAGAAAGTAGAAAACTTCGCGTTCAGTTGCGTTGCGGATACCGCGCGGTTAGCACGTCGCAGCTCGTGAGTTCGCCATGGATCGTTTCGACACTGAACTATTTATTGATGAAGTGGAGAAGAGACCTGCAATATGGGATATTCAGTGTGAGGATTACGCAAATTAAGTTATCAAGAACCAAGCTTGGCAAGATTTAGTGGAGATATTTGGAAATTGTAAAAAAACCTTGTAAAAAAAGAATATTCTAAGTAAGTTATTCACCAAAATGAACTGACAGAATCATTACCTATTACTCGTATAATTATTATTATTATGAAGCGCTAGTATATTATACTATCGGTATACTCTAGGTACTTAACTAAATCAACTCCAACGTCCAATTTCGACTGTTTTATGCAGACATTTTGAGCATTTTTTAAAATGAACGTCACAACGTTATTACCCCATTTTTAGTTTATATTTAGTTAAGTACCTAAACCTTTCTAGGACAGTATATTAGTTGTATATATTTTGGTGTCTTGCCATGGAACATGCCCATCGTTCACAAAGTAATGAACGAATTTATCTCTAACATTCAAAGATGACGGTGCCCGTCTTCCCCCGTGCGACGTATTGAGACTAGTCATTGGTGCAGTAAATAAAGTATCTTTGTATTTTACACCATCTCTAGTCCACACATAGTTGCGTAGAATGCAACAGGCTTTTATTTTGTCTTTGGCAAAATCTATGTTTACATTTATAGGCCTATGAAAGATGGGCCATTTGTTCGCCAAAATACCAAAAGTACACTCAACGTTACATCGGGCCCTCGATAACCTATAGTTAAAAATCCTTTTTTCATGTGGTAAACATATGCCTGAATATGGATGCATTATACCTTCTGCTAAGCCGAAGGCTTCATCTCCAACTATAACATAAGGCATTGACGTTGGGTCTACAGTAGATATTGGTTGAGGTGTGGATATATTTTATGATTTTTCTGTCAGTGTTCAGTCGTTTATAAAATTAAGAATTTTTAAATATAGCAGAATCACTGCTTTTGCCATAAGCCCCAATTTCAACATAAGTAAAGCAATAGTTGGCGTCGCAAAGTGCTAAGAGCACTATGGAAAGGAAATGTTTATAGTTATCTCTCTCTCTTAAGTCTCCTGCTATCTTCAAGGTATCTTCAGTCGGTTCGGACATGACTTTGTTTACTAACTTATTCCACAATGATTTATATACTTCGCGGATAATTCCTGTAAATGACGATTTTCCAACGCGATAATTGTAGCTAAGTTCTCCAAATGACCAACCCGTACCAAGATATCTGAAACAAGAAAATTATTAATAATATTATTATTTTTAGGTACACAACTTAAAAAAAATAGAACGAGACTGCTACAACAAAGAATACAAAAAAGAAAATCAATACCTTCTGGTTCAGGTGCTCGTAAAAAAGGCCAATATATGTATTTTTCAAGACTTGTCTTCTTGCAGAATAATCTTAGTAGTAAAGACACTACAACTAATATAGAAAAACAGAATGAAAGGCAAAGTGAGGAGACAAGTCAACAAAACATCAGTGCAGCCGAAGCCACTGAAATACGTCCCCCTAAACGTAAGGAAACACAAGTGCCAAAAGATAAACTAGCTGTTTTAAAAGAAAAAAGCATCGAGTCACGACAAAATTTTCAGTCTGAACTACAAGAAAATAGTATTACCAAACAAAATGACGATAAACTCTTTTTTTTTTTTCGTTATATGAAGAACTCAAAAAAGTAAAAGAAAATAGGCTTTTAGCGACTAAAATTGAATTACTTCAAGTGATACAAAAAGGACAAATCTTACTTCCCCCTGTTCGCTACAGTACTCAGCAGAGCACACCTTCATATTGGCAAGGACAACAGTATACAACCCAACAGGGATACTTTACTACATCTGGGTCATCTCCTCCAGTTATTTCGCTCACTTCACCATCGCATATTAGTTCTGGCTCTCATTCGTATACTGTTATAGAAAATATATATGCTGATTTTGAAGAACAATAAATATATCTAACCTTAAAGTTATTACGAGCTTCTCTTCTGGTGACACACTTGGCCGCAAATGCGTTTCAGTGCTTGAAATATCTTGTGTGATCAGTTCAATTAGTTCATCAAATTGTTTTTACATTTTCAAATAGTCAAAAAATTGTTTATCACACAATCTTAATCTGGGATATAACGTTACGAAGTGGCCATGTACTGATCGGTCACTTAATATTGGATGCACCCAATACCGCCTTTTTCTTTTCTTTTTTTTTAAGGAACAACCACAGTAACACACACTTCTTCGCCGACCTCCATTTTCGCGCATATCTAAACTAGCCCTTAATGTTACTAAGGCGGACTGACAGTGACTACGAGTATTAGGCTGGTTCCACAGCTGTCTGGGAGACCAGTAAGACACTAACGTGTGTCAATTCTATCATTTAAACTAATCGATTTTATTAAGTTACAACGCGTTT
>JAFELO010000210.1:106842-134146 GCA_017140195.1 Eumaeus atala
GCACATTGAAAACGATAAGTTTCAAATCAGTTAAGAAATTCCGATTAGAAGAAGTAATAATTTTCTTAGTGGATTCTAGTAGTATGTTTATAAATTAAAAATGAGCGACGCACATTTTATTTTGTACCTATTTAGAAGCCAACATTTGGCATACAAACGCGTTTAAAAAGTTACAACTTAATAAAATCGATTAGTTTAAATGATAGAATTGACACACGTTAGTTTCTTACTGGTCTCCCAGACAGCTGTGGAACCAGCCTAATACTCGTAGTCAGTGAGGTTGACTTTCAAAGAAATATGTTTAAATTTTGCACACCTTTTAAATAGAACCTGCTTAGAATGACTTGAAAATTCATGTTTCTTTGACTTTGCAAAAATACGTTTATCGAGAGTACTAACTCTCGATAAACGTATTTTTGCAAAGTCACGGGCGCTTTAGAATGACAGCTCAGTATGAAATCGTATATCTTGTATTTTGTAAATGGATGGTGTCGGTATGAAAAGTTTTACTTGTAAAACATATGTAAGATAATATCCATCTCACTATCGAGTCTAAAGTGTGATCAAACTTTCAACTATGTCGTTTGTCATGTGAAATTTTAATATCGTATTTCTACATAATATACATAATAGGCATATACCAATAAACCAACAACATCATAACAATGAAAGCGTAACAAGACACTTCCATTTTAATCACCAAGCATTATTTGCATCAAAGCGGTCCTTCGTTTTTGTCCCGGCGCTTCAAATGACACCGTGGGTGCTTACGCAATAACAAACGCCGTTCATCCGGTAGCAACTGCCGCGAACACATACGCCTGTTTAATTAAAACCACACGCTATTGATGGCAAAAATACTTCGGAAATCATAATTTTACAGCCCAATGAATAAAGTAATGATTCCCAGAGCCCATTTGAGTTTAGTTTAGTTGGTGTTTATGTAATTTAATAGTATAACTCTGTCGCATCTGGTATGCCAGGAGCAGACCAACCTGCTTTTGACTTAGCACCGACTTCAAGCAAGTGCTATCTTTACAAAGTGCATTGATTAAATGGTCAGTCTAATTTTATAGTTATCAGTGCATTGTTTTTAATTTTTCAAGTTTGTTTGATCTTTTTATTAAACTTCAGTTTATTTATTTTCATATTTTTGATGGTGAGTAAACTAGCAATTGGCCCTGTAGTGGGCGAGAAATTTATTAACGTGTGAATGGAATTCATCTATATTTTCGTTGCTAGCCTGTTACACCTTTAAAGATTTACACAAATACACATTTAAAGTTATTAGGATAAACGCCAGCAAAATTTTATCTTCAGACCTCACGCCAAAATTCTATGAATAATTAATTTGGTTTCTGCTGGTCTAAATCCGCGTTTTATATGTAATATGTTACCGCACGTATTGACCCATGCTAGACGACTCAGCACTTCTGATACTGAACTGATAAACGACTAAGAAAATGGTATAGTGTCCTCCTAACTGAATTTCAAGTGTGTGCGCATGCACAGTTTGATCTCCGACGCACGAGAATATACCATCGCCAGCCTTTTGACTAGAGACTGTTATTAGAAATTGATAAATACCAAGAAATGTTTTAGTCCGACCCAGCCTTGGGTCAATCGGCGGTTTAAAATCCTTACCACTATACCACAAGGCACTCAGAAAATGGTATAACAATTCCTTGGTAGCTTATTATTTCTTAATGTCTACGACATTATAGTGTATAATATACATATCGATAAAGTAACATAAGTTAAATACAGTGTTTATCTTTTTGTAATAACTTTACAAGTAGTTAGAATGTACCGGAGTCTCCATAGTTGGTGGAAGTAGGACGTTGCAAGTTTGAAAACTTTGTTACCTGAAGACGACCGCACGCACAAGATTTCAGTTGCTCAATTAATTTAATTATTTATTAACTGAAGTCAAATAATTTAGTGGAAGGGACTATTTGTACGGTTAAAGTTCATATTTTTTTAGTTTTTGTAATATTTTAAGCAGTCGGGCTTTTGTTTTCTTAATTTATTTTATATTTTATGTTTCTTAGGCTCCGTTAAACGATAATTTATTACTATCGTAACTTTGTGTAGTTACTTACTGAATCCGATATTTAAAAACTATATGAAACTAGATGATAAAAAATTAAATTATTGTTGTTAAAAATTTTAATCGTTATAAATAATAAACAGCTACCTTAACTAAAAACTAAAAAGGGAATGATTTTGAAATGCATATTCAACGTTACCCCATATAACATTTAACATCGACTTTATTTAAGTTCATGTAAATAAATAAATAATTCAGCCGTCAAAATAAATTTACACGCGATTAAGTCTTTATCACGATTAAGTCTTTATCACGGCTCTTGCTGATTTCGAGCACTTGATTCGTGCTCGAAATCCCCCGCCTGTCAGAGGGGGTTCAAAAGGCCGGCCTTCTCATACAAACTAATAAACGAGCTCAATTGTCCTTACCCGTTTCACCACACCGTAAACGGCATCGCACACGCGCTGTCCTTCCAGCGTGGCGAGGGAGACCGTCTCCCCATTTCCGATTCCAAAAATTTATCACTATAGGCTACGTCCACATACAACCCGGTACATCTCTTCCCATCTGCGGGAAAAGAGGGGTCTGCCACCCTGTCATCTCCCTAAACCAGAAGACACAAAAGTCTTCGCTAGTCTCATGAACTACAGGGGGGATACAATAGCTTCGCCAAACAGTAGTAACAGTCCTACCGAAAAAAAATACGGTATGTGCAAACTGTAAGGTACATCCTACTCACCGCGCGAGTTCAGGTGCACGTGAGTTAAGTTCAGACTGCGGCCAGCTGATCATCTGTGCGATGTCCGTAAAATAATGTAATTTAGTGAAATATTAAATATTTATTTACATATTTGGGATCAGAATCGATTACCGAACGCCCTCTAAAAGCTATAACACCTATTTGATTGCCATTTTGTTTTTACCATGCTACCACCAGCCTGTGTACGTACGTGTACGTGTACGTGTGTTTACGTACCAACGCAAAAGATTTAGAAAATAATTACTACTCGTCACTAACAATATATAGAGGAAGTTTTTTTAAATTCTTTGTAATAATAAAAATAGGCTCTAAAACTACTGCACCGAATATATATTTTTTTTTCACTTATAAATATCTACGTTATCAGGTAGTATAATAATAAATATAATTATATAATATAATTAATAATAATATAATATAATAATATATATAATATAATAATAATTAATAATTTTTTTCTAATTCAAATTTATTTTTAATATATTCTTAGTCATAATATGTGCAGTAAAGAGAATATTGTTTTACACAAAATTCTCGCGCGAAAAGTCGCGCGGTCAAGTCGGGTTTAAATGAAATGGTATAACTCTCTATTATTTTTCTAAACAAAATGTTTCTCGCCGCGTCGGATATAGTTTACGAGCACCAAACGCCGTGGTATGTTTAAAGTAATATCGCCGTAACTCACAGCCAGCTCCGGCGAGTTTAGCACCCAATAATCAACTACCCGCCTTGTTTCTGCTTATTGCTTTATACAAAAAAAATCATAAAACATATCGCGCTGCTCATTTCGTCTGCTACAGTCGGGGCTCGGGACTTATTTTGCCTATTTTAAATCAATATTGAGATTATTATTATATTAAGATCATTTATTTTTCGTATATTATTCTAATTACAATTCCAGATTTCAAAAACCTCCAACTCGCGCTTAATCTGATTTTGTTTGAAGAGATATTTTTCGGTACCACTTTTGATTACGAGCAATCGGAGCCTTTTTACGAATACCGATACTCATGAACACCCACACTATGCCAATGCGTTAAAATGGGCCACGGGCTACTCACAAAACGCACGAAACGCGGTACTGAAACTGTCACTTTATTAAGTGAGCGAGAGGTTACCTCCCCGGTCGTGCCGGCCCAGTTCCGTTGCATAGTCTTTCTATGCAACGGAACTTGCACTATACATGGCACTAGTGGAAGCACTGCATGGAAGTTCCAAGAGCTACTTAAAATAAATGGTAATTTTAAATGCAAAATCATTTTTATATTACTAAACATGTGTTGTTGTAGCACATAGGCGTTGTATTATGTTGTGTAATATAATTCAAATTCAATATGTTGCATTTGAATTATGCATATGCATTGGAGGTATGTCTAAATATATGCGGATGTCTATGGGCGTGGGTAGTCGGCTTAAGGCTCCGATTGCTTGCATACTATAAAGAAGTGTTGTATCAAAACATAAGGTTATAAACGACGCTCTAAGAATATTATATGTATTTGTGGATTCAACTTTAACAGAAACTAAAAGTATAAAATAATAAAGGTTAGATGACGCCGCTAACAAGTTTATTTCAGCACTGTACAGAATATTCCTAAATTATAGTAATAATCAAAAGTTCCGTCTAGTTAGTAGAGATGTTATTTTATTAAGTGCCATATATTGTGTACAAGCGTTTTCTCAGCGTAAATTTTAGCAAAATAAAAAATCTCGTGTTCATTCCAAAAGAATATGTTTTCTATTATAAGTGGACAAAGTACTATATAATTGCGTATTTAAATTCTGTAATTGGACAAAGTACTATTTAATTGCGTATTTAAATTGTGAAAAAGACAAAGTGCAAGAAGTAATTATTAAAATAAACACTATAGTGAATAAAAATAAGTGGCTTCGTAAGACAAAGATTTTTTTTCGGACCTGAACTTATACTGTGTAAGCTAAGAGCAGCCCAATACAGCTTCACTGTCGTAAGAGGAACCGACCCCCTCCTCTCTCCCACTGATGGGAGAGTCGCAGACACTCACTTATCGGGATAAGTGAGTGTCTGTAACAGATAATATAACTATTACTATTATGGCCGAAGGGACCGAAAGTTTCTTCAACCCTCAGACGGCTAGACGGCTAAAAGAACTTGCGTGTGGTAATGGCGTCACGGAATACCTAACCGGTACGGCGGTATTATTTGAGCTAGACAAATCGTGAATCCGATTGGAATTAGCCCCTACTGAACCTGAAAACTTCTTTCTGACTCTTCGTAAAGGAATGTGTGTGTTGTGCTTTGACCAGTGTCTTGGTTGTAGCGTATATTTTTATATAGTGTAGGGGGACAAACGAGCAATCCGACCCCTTCAACAAATACCGATGCCCATGAACATCAGCATAATTATGCCAATGCGTTGCCCTCCTTTTCACCTCCCCTCCCTCCATGGGCCACCGCCTTATTGGCCGGCATGTTTCACATCTTCCCCAGTAGTACACTGTGAGTACGATGTGGTGTGTAGAAGCGAGTTTGCAGAAAGCGTTTGGAAGTAATCGCAGTCACACAGTCTGTATCATAGTCCACTGCTCTAGTAACGAGATGGTTGGAGTGACGAGGCATCCGATCGAAATGATCAGTTGAGATATACTCTGCTGGGCACCTATCTTTTTGCATGCTGAATGCTACAGATGAAAGTCGACGAACTTTCTATCTACGCTAAATTACAATGGGGCCCCCATTGTGCTCTTTGAAGATGTGAGCACGATCAAGGGTGATTCCGAGATACTGCACAGAATTTACTAGGTGTATTTCTGTGCCGTAGAGGGTTGCTGGGGCCATGATGCGTTTAGCGTTGCAGTACCTAGTGTCACCGACAGCTGCGCCACCGGAGCATATTCTTCCGAGTGCACAGGTACGTTGTCGTGGTGGAATAAAACTTTTTTGGCTAAATGAGGCCGTTTCTTTCGGATTTATTCACTAAATTTGTGTTTTTCTTAAATGAAGAAACATGTGTTTCTTGTTGTCTACCGGTTAGGTAGAATTTTATGAAACAGTGTACATTAACCTCACAAGCCATATTATATTATCTATGTTCATGTTATGTTATATATGCATCTAGTTTGTGGAGAAAAATATCATTACATGCGTAATTG
This sequence comes from Eumaeus atala, assembly GCA_017140195.1. Lineage (NCBI taxonomy): Eukaryota > Metazoa > Arthropoda > Insecta > Lepidoptera > Lycaenidae > Eumaeus > Eumaeus atala. Next base: position 112,785 of record JAFELO010000210.1, read on the forward strand.
AATGCTTTAGTGATATCACAAAACATCGTTCATATAGGTGTTAATGCTTTGTGTAGAAACTCAAAATAGCCGTGTTAATGGTTCTGTTATATCTAAAACCTTTCATTTTTTACATAGTATATAATTATTTTCTAAATAAGAATACATTTGGGCATAGAAATTTTTCTCAAATATTTTGGATATGACTCAATCAAGAGTTATTGGTCTGTAACACTCCACTTTTTCACATTTCTTGAATAGATGTTTTACTGTTGAAATTTTATTAATTAGCAAGCTTGCCATAATATTCTCCATTTATAGTTTTTCCTAAAGAGGAAAATCAAATTGCAAAGGTAAACAATCCACTAAAATAATCCCTCGAGCATCCCAGGAAGCAGTCGCCATTACTTTGCCGGCCGGCGAAACGGCTTCTGCTTCCTTCGGCGCAGGTTTTCCACTCTCAGTCCACTGCTAAGATAGTTCTTTTGTTTCGGGAATATAGTAATGTATCCATGTTTCATGTACTGTCACAGAATGCCGCAAAAACTCCTTAGTATCACGCTGAAACAGCGCCAAACACTCTGACGAATCGTCCACTCGACGTTTCTTTTGGTTAACAGCGAGTAAACGCTGCACCCATCGCACGCAAAGATTTTTCATCCACAAATTTTGGAGTAAAATGTTAATAACGTGTTCAGAGGAAATGTTTACCATCTCTGCTATCTGCCGCATTTTTAAGCGCCGATAATTCAAAATCTTTTTGATCATTTCCAGATTCGTGAGTTAATTAGGACAGCCAGACAAGTTGGCGTCTTCGCAGATCTGTCTCCTACATTTAAAATCAGTTACCCAGGTGTGAATTGTACACGATGCTGTAGCAGTAGTAACTGAAACACTGTCTAGATAGACTTTAATCTGAGTTGCTGTTTGCCCTTTTAACGAAAAAAACGTAAAATTTTATCATCACACGAATTTCGTTTCTTTCCATTGTTGAGAAAATTTACGTCGGAGAAGGTTCTATGTACCGCCACACAAATTCTAGCAGTTCGGATAAATTCAAATTTGGCGTTCTGTTTTCGAAAAGATGATAGAATATAATGTAATAAATATTGTTTGCCTATCTCTTTCAAAGTACGTCGTTTTTTTTATAGGATACGGGGCAAACGAAGAGGTGGTAGGTGACTACCGCTGCCCATAGACATCCGCATGACCCGAGGTTATGCAGGCGCGTTGCCGTCCTGGATAATTTTGTTGTTCCTGGAAAACTTCGCTTAATTTGATAATAACATTATAAAATATAGGACATGGAAAATAGTTAATGAGTCAAGATATAATATGCCAGGTCGACCAATCATAATGAAAAAAAAACAATAAACATAATGGCAACATTTTAACTGAACCCTGTGAAATAGCAAATGCTTACAATAGATTGAAGATAAAATCATTCCAACAATGTGCTCTTTTCAGAAAGTAACATCTCATATGCCAAAAACACTAGCCGTGCCGATTGCGATGAAGTATCCACAAATATAATTACAACCGTTTATGAAATTATTTGCACACCCTCAAATCTTATACTCGTAGTTAATTTATGTATTATTACTAGAGTTTTCCTGAAAAATTAAAATTTCTTCAGTAAAACCTCTATTCAAGAAATGTGAAAAAGTGGAGTTTAACAGACCAATAACTCTTGATTGAGTCATATCCACAATATTTGAGAAAAATTCCTATGCCCAAATGTATTCTTATTTAGAAAATAATTATATACTATGTAAAAAAAGAAAGGTTTTAGAAATAACAGAACCATTAACACGGCTATTTTGAGTTTCTACACAAAGCATTAACACCTATATGTACGATGTTTTGTGATATCCCTAAAGCATTCGATTACGCATGTCATGATATTTTTCTCCAAAAACTAGATGCATATATAACATAAGATGAATATAAATAATATAATATGGCTTGATAGGTAATGTACACTGTTTCATAAAATCCTACCTAACCGGTAGACAACAAGAAACACATGTTTCTTCATTTAACAGAAACACAAATTCTCAAACCATAATTCGACCAAACGTTGTGAAGTGAAGTTTGTCGTACATCAAGGAAGTGTATTAGGGCCACTCCTATTTCTTTTGTATGTCAATGATTTGCCACAAATTACTCAACAACCAGTTATACTTTTTGCGGATGACAGCACGATAACTAAAGCATGTTCTAATATAGCTAATATATAATATGGATATACAATTCATTGTTATATTATAAAATGGCTTGAAAATAATAATCTCATGATTAATGGATAAAACAGTCTCAACTCATGGTCATCAACAATTAGAAAAACCATATCCTAAAGTACAATATAAGGACAAAATTATCGAAGAACTTTATAAAACAACCTTTTTGGGAGTTATAATTGTCAAGAAACTCATATGAAATGAACTTTGATAATTTATGCAAAAAGCTAAGTAGGTGTGCTTACGCATTGTTTAATCATGTCTCTGTTCCAAAAACAGATTCTCTCCTCATGGCATATTGTGGCATAGTAAATACATACTTGAGACCTGATATTATATTTTGGGGAATTCCTAAAAGAGATTTTGTATTTGAAGTGCAAAAATTATGTCTACGGGCATTATTTAGACTAAAGACTACTGAGTAAACTTTACATTAAAAGATATAAAATATTGACTCTTCCGTCTTTATATATTTTTGAATCAGCCACGTTTGTACAGAGAAATGGAAATTTATTTACATAAACACAATTATAAACGAGCACCATAGGAGAGATAATACGAATTTATTGTTTACATAATTATAAGTCTAAAATGATCCAGAATAAAAAAAATTTACAAGCTACAAAAATATTGGAAAGATTCAAATGTAGATTTATTTAAGGGAAAGCTAATGATTCTACTGCTGGACAAAAAATACTATAACATTGAAGAATACTTTAATGATAAATTGTGAACAAATTTAATTTTAAATTAAAAATATAATTATTGTGTAGTAATATTTGTACGCCGTAATAATTGGAAAAATATGCTTTTAATATTGTACCCTCAAACTTCATGTATTAGTCATGTTTACAAATAAGCTATCTTTATCTTTAGAAAACCAAAAGCTACACTACTAACTGAAAAGAAAAAAGCAACGCTTCTACAGTCAGATCGTATTTAAAAATGATGAGACATCGTCATTGTAGTTATGTACAACACATTATTTACAAAATAATCCATTAGACAAGAAAATGACGACAAGAAAATCTTTATGTACCTATAAAGTGTCCGGCCGCAACATATGGGCTCCGCTTCATATGAAAATATATTCAGCGTGGCAAAAAAGTCCTGCAACATCTGGCGGTCGGTTTGCATTTTAAACAACCCCTCCTCGCCCTGATGGCCGCACGTAAAACGCCGTAGTGCCTTTCTAGGAAGACATTAAAACCTTTATTAATTTACCAGAAATGTTTAAGTACTTTTTCTTTTTTGTTGCCTTTGACGGCAAATGGCACATGATGCAGCTTACTTCCGCGCCGGTGTTTACTAGCATTGCCGTAACGATGGGATTTCACACCATAGACGGAGCCAATTGGCGGGACGAATAAGCCCTTTCGCACGCAGTCGGTCAAGTCGTTCCTTTAGGGACTAGCTACCGATGTATTGTAATAATTAACATCTCCGGGATGCTCTATCGCAACGGGGGAGTTATCTCTTGTTCACATGATACACCTCAGAAATGATGCATTGCTATCCCGTTTCGGTTTTCTTTTAAGCAAGTTCAGTCTTATCCCTTATACTTTGTAAAGGATGGAATAACCTTCGTTAACCGATTCCATAAAAGGAAGAGGCAATTTGTAGTTGGAGTTTTTTATTACTTTCCTTACGCAATTACGTCGTCAATTGTGAACCGATTTTCAAAATTATTGTGTTGTTTGAAAGGGTGTATCCGCGGACTCACCGAGACACAAATCATTATCTGATAATGGGATCTAGGATAAATCAAGGGCCAGTTTGTTTCGGCTGCAAGTTCATTGTTCTGCAAGCATTTGTGGTATGGCCTTTGTGAAAGAGGTCTAATGATATTTTAAATTAGTCTGAGTCAAGACGGGATAAATATAATTTTTCAATTCCTTATAAAACAAGAAAAGGTGTAGAAAGCTTGTGTTCAAAAGATGCGATAATATAGGGAAAAAATATGGAAACTTTAATCCATCAATCGTCGTTGGTGGAAACAAGTAAAGTCTAGAGATGAAAAAAAAATACAATGAAATGCCACATCAATGATACCTATTCCATTTTTAATGAATTTTTTTTTCTTGCTCTTTGCAACCCATTTTTCTGGAGTATAGGGGTCCAGCAAGAATCGAAGCCACCTCACAGGTATCAACACCCATACACATCCTCATAATAAACATGCAGAAGTGTCAGTCTCTTTTCCTGCCCCCAGTATCCCCCAATATTCAACATACACCATCATAATTAATATTTTCATTACAATATAAGAGTATAAAGTGAAGTTTTTTATATATTTTACTACTATGGCTGTGCCTCATGTTATATATGTTATAAAATAAAGTCTTTAAAATTGTCTGTCTGATTGTTACAGATTTTCTCAAAATCTACCGAACGGATTTTCATGCAGCTTTCACCGATCAATAGAACAATTCCCAATTAAGACTTAAATGTATGGTTTCTTAATACAGCAAGCAATCCGTGTTATACACGGGCGAAGCCGGAGCGTATCGTTAGTATACTATAAAAAAAGATTTCCCGTGACAGTTTTTCGGTCAAACACATGGCGTCGACAAGTCAGCACGCTTGATTGGCGCCCGCTCGTGTGGAGACATCACTCGCACCATCTGATTGCGAGACGAACAGGCTTTGTTCACGAAGTTGACAAATTCGCCACTATTCTTGTTCTATTTCCATAAAGCCATTGCTAATTTTAGTAAGATGGAGTCGCATTGCAGCTGAATTGAGCCGGCACGAGTTCGGAAGTACCTTTGCTCACATGACACCGCAGTAAAGTGACAGTTGTGTTGTAGCATTTCGTGGGTAAGCGAGCAGCTGGTGAAAGAGAAGAGGAATGGAGGGCAGTGCATCTACACGCCTGTAATGTGGATTTCGATAGGCGTCGGTAATCATCAACTCTCTCCCGTATCGAGGGGCTTGTGATTAGCCGAGGGCCCTTTGGATGAGTAGGAGGGAAGAAGAGCAACTTCTGTTAAAGATAGAATACGATATATTTTTCAATACAACGACAAAAATGTATAAATATGCAATATTTTTAATAGCAGAGAAGGCAAACGATCAGTTGGGCCACTCGTAAGTAAACTTATAAGTAAATATACATATAGTATATAGTATATACCCATAGATATCCCCAACACTAGAGGACTCGCAAATGCGTTGCCGGCCTTTTAGAGATAAATAGGCTCTTTTCTTGAAGATCCCTGAGATTGAAGATCCGGGAATATCGAAGGGGGTATCTGATACCATAAAAAGTAGTGGGCGGGAAAATGTTGCTCCTAAAAGACACAGTAGATGACTCCGGAACATCGAGATGGTGCCCGTGATTTTGAATTTGGACGCGAAGTCCTATAATTATATCCAATAACCTGTAAAATTGATAATATGGGCTCATACGAATGCTGTTTTACGGCCGCTTGGAGCTCACATAAGAGCGACTGGACTGACACTCCAAAAGTCGCGGGCAAAAGCGAAATGAATAACACATTAAATCCTGGATATCTTCTCTTACGGATGGCTGTACTTCGCCATTAACACCACTAATAGAACAATCATCAGCACATCTCGCTAATTGTGAATTAACTGGAATATATATTAGAGCTCTGCAGCATTGCAAACAGATAATTTGTTTGTTCAATGTACCAGTACAATAAGGCAGCAGTCGGATTTAATAATTTCATATGTTATTTTGATTTTTCTTCTTAGCTATCCAGTTGTTTAGAGATCAGTGAACTAAATATTTCAAAGGCTGTCTCAAAATGATTTTCAAACTAAACTACCGCATTGTCACATGTGTATCCCTCGCGCCGGAACAAATGCTCCATCAACGTAAGCCGCCTATCCTCTTTATCCCCAATTCATTAAATGTGATCTGCCCTCTCGAGATTATCAAATAATGAATTGATTGAAGAATTTATACACTGACGGCATAACATCTGTTTAAATGAATACATATTAATGTGCAAATCTTTGCATAACATTAGACTATTGAAGTTAAACTTAAGTTTAAATAGTAGCTAATTATTAAGCTGATGGATACGTGACGAGGGTTACGCGCCATACTCACACACATATTGTAACGCGATTTTTTATAAATTGCCCGGGTTCCTCTTGATATGTTATCCCTATTTTTATTTTTTGACAATTTTAATAGCGTGTAATGTTATGCTTGTTCGATTTTTTTATAGATTAGGGGGGCAAACTAGCAAGCAGAGCCTTTTTATGACTACCGACGCCCATGAACATCCACATAATTACTATACCGTTTCGTTGTCCTCCTTTACCCTTCGTCCCAATGAGCCACCGGCTACTCACAAACCGCATGAAACTCGACACTGAAGATGTCACACTAAGGCGGTATTTTGTGAGCGAGAGGTACCTCTCCGGTCGTGCCGGCCTAATCCCGTTGCATAGGAGGATGTATTGACATGCATCATACATGACATTACATCCTCCTATGTAGCATGGCACTACCTCTTCCAAAATTATGATGTCTTTAACGTAATAAGTACCTTCTGTATTGAACTGTGCATTCTCACAAATGAAGAATTCTTATCATTAACGATTTGAATTGAACTGCAGACGTTGCCCCTGTGGGCTGTTGTCGCTGAAATGGGGTGGATCTCCCAGGATTGGGATCGCTGTCCCAACACGGGCACGTCTTGTAGCGGATAATTGACGCGGCCCGCTGCCGAGTTATAATGGATTTCCTACGTCATATCTCACTTACATTAGAATATTATTGTTTGTTTTGCACGAACGTATACATCTCAATCAAAATATTTAGTGTTTTGAATAAAAGTTTAGAAATAAACCAAACCGCTTTAAGTTTTTTCCAAAGCCCAAAATATTGCCGGGTCCAATAAAACCTGCCTCTGTCTATACCATTATTTTTTTAAACTTTTTCAGTGCACCGTCTTTTATTTTTGACAACATTGGAATCACGCGGGTATTGATACAAATCCCGAAGTTTATGTGGTCACCGCTCGTGCCAGCCCCATTGCGTTACAATGCAGGATGGTCACTACTTGAAATTGTTTATAATGTATGATAAACACAGTTTTACGCGTGTTACACCTCAACTCAAGCCTATGTAACCCGTAATGACTATGTGAATTTTGAATTGAAAAAGCTGAGAAATATAGTGAGTACTGCGAGAACCTTGACAAAGATGCCAGACCACATCCTGCTGGTAAGATCACACGCGATCTAGAAGATAGTGAACATCTAGAACTTTCTATTTTAAAAATGGAATTGACAACCACCCTAGCAAAGCCTACAAAAGCACCTGGACTTGACGGTAAAACCACCGAAATCCTAAAGGCTCTTGGTAAAGCTGAAATTTAAATGGGAGTCCTGAATCATCTGATAAAACTACTGCAAAGCCTTTATGAAAATAGTACAGGAACTGTTCTTGTAGATTCAACAACATATATGTTAACTTTAACATCGAGACCCTTCTGTTTAAAAAAAAGGTGTCAGACGGGGATGTATCCTATCACCTACTCTGTTCAGTATTTGTGGCGAGCAGATTATTCGAAAAACTTGCAACGGCTGGGTGGCGCTGCCGTAAATGGCATAAAAGTAACTTAATTTACGATATGCTGACAAAACCATCCTTTTAGCAGCCAACGAAGATGAGATGCGCTTGCTTTTGAACAGAATGGAGTCAGCAAGCACAAAACTAGGGCTCTCTGTAAACTGGGGCTCTCTGTAAACTGGGGCTCTCTGTAAACAGATCTGAAACAAAGGTCATGATCATAGATCGCTCAGTTTTCTGAGCTTTTACTCAACCTCTCTGGTGAGCTTAACCTGGAAATAACTACGACCTAACCTTCGAATACCTAGGTTGTACTATTAGCAACGATGATTCCTGCGATTTCATATCCTTCGAAGAGCCGGGATGGCAACCGGATGGAACCTTGTGGTGACTATGCTCATAAACATCCGCGTAAAGATTACACAGACCTGTTGCTTAGTCCTTACGCCAACTCTTTAACGAGCCACCGGAAACTCATAAACCGTATGAAACGCACGTTTTTTATGGCACCGATAGCACGTTTGTCTCTCTAACGCTATGGAACTCTTACTAAAATATATATAATTTTGTCAACATTGTAAAGTTTCAAATTGCATTAAATCTATTGAGTAACTTTAAAAAAAACACTTAGAAGAGTGAAACTGTAGACATACCTTTCCGTATTAACCATCTTGCATTTTAATAAATAAATGTATACTCTTAGGTATACTCTTTGTAATTTGTAGACATATTCATCATCTTGGATAACCAAACTAAATTTAACGATTTTAGAAAAAAAATCTCTTGTATAGAATCCATCAAGGCTTTTAGGCTACAGAGCGTAGCAAAGATATATACAGGCGAAAAAGTGGAAAGGACACTCGTTAAACCATTGTCATGTAAGTTACGGCCTCTGCACATTATGCATCTTTAATCCGCTTCGCAGAATTCCTCACTACTGAGGAGATGGACATGTCCAGGCCCGTGTCACCGATGAAAATCCAACAGCTCCGGACTTTTAAAGCGTCAAACACGACCGACATCTTGATTAGAGCCATATTACTCAATCACTTTACGTGATCTCTCTCTTGCGTAGTTGATTCCCACCACATATAAATTAAGGTTAGCAACTTAAAGGCGAAATATATAAAGATAATCTATAATAACTAAATCTTTTAACGTTTAAACATAAAAATATATAGCTCTTGGTGTATACAGCTCACCCAGTTGCCGAGGAATACTGCCCCAAAGATAGTTTACAAACTTTGCAGCAAACACATACTGGGTGACGGACATTATACAGAGTGTTTTGTAAGATAATCTGCAAAATCACAGAGTATATTGTAGTAGTATCAGTAATAATAGTAGTATATAGAGTTTGCCCGTTGCACATTTTCTATCTATATCATGCGGTCCCCAAATTTTCTGAAAGGAATGACAGCACATTCGGCAAAATTTACTATGTACGCAATATTATTAGTTAATGAAACGACTTCATTGGTTACCGTGATAAAAACTGTTCGATCTTTTACAGTTTAGTATTTAAGTTGTATACAACGTAAGTCGTAAAGTTATAAGTGGGGTTCTTTTTCAGTTCGCGGAGCACTTATTGTTTATTTATATCTTGCTAGCGTTGCCTCCAAATACTAAAAATATAAGAGGTAGGAAGGTAGATAGGTAGTAATAGGCATTCTATATTTTGTCATGACAATAATTATGTTCCTAAGTATTTTTTAATTATCAGTGCTTTATTAATGCCACGACAAAATGATGGGTATGGACTTTAATTCAAAAGGGAGAAAACGCCCTCTAGTGGATAATATCACAAACTTTAAAACTAAACTATGAAGCTGGGAGTTAGGAGATTACCTCAGACACTTAGACGAAGTTTATACCAGTAATAACGGCTGCTTTCTCACCTGTATCCCGTTAAAGATTATGAAAGTATCCTACTGTGATGACAGTATGTGTTTAGTGTTTTCACGGCTCTATATAAAGATATTTAGTTCATTTTTAGTTAGTGCTACTATACTATATATACTACTAACTCTCGCTCGAGGCCATCGTTCAGGCCATGATCCAAAGTGAGACTTTTTGGAATACTACCGTCTCTTTTTGCGAGACAGTAATTTCCGCAAAAGAGACAGCGGAGAAGTTGCGGGAAAGTACAAGTACTTTTCCATGCCGCAGAAGACGCACCGGACGCCAGAGGGTGATCAATGGTCTCCGACCTCCATAAGCGCTGGCTTGGGAGCGCTGGATTGGGCGAGTACCATCCCACGCCCTGGCAGAATCAGGCCGAAGTGGGCGTATTCCACGCGGGCCTTTCAAGATGAAGTGGGCGAGCAACTCTTGGCGAGACCATCTGTTAGGCAACAGGTGGTAAAAGTCTGCTAATGTGTCCAGGGATGTCGCCATCGACTACAGGAATGGAACACCGTGTGGTTTTAATCGGTTCAAGTCCGACATAACCATCTCAGTCATGGCCCTGCTGAGAGGTGACAGAGGTGGAACGTTAAAAAAAAGATAGTATTATTTATTATAATTGTCTATGCTATCGGTTTTCGTGCTATTTGTGAGTAGCCGGTGGACCATCGGGAAGATTAGGCTACAGAGCGTAGTCACCGCATCTGCATGTGTAAACTTGCGGGTAACGTAGTCACCAAATGGCTCCGATTGCCTGTTTGTATTGTGAATTAGTTTGATTTTATTGTTAATTGGTTAACTTGAGTAGTTCAAAATAAGTTATAGTCTAAAGACAACTATTGTGCAACCGCAGATTAGTCAGTCAGTCCGCTAGCAAAAAAATATTATACAAACACACGACTTAAGGTATTAAGTTGCACCTACCATTTAATTACCAATTTTCCAGTTAACTGAATGTCGAGACCGGATGATCGAGCGATTTAATCAGGACGGAGTGAATGAGTGGATCCCCTCGGTGGCAGGGAAAAAAGCTATTGAACTGAATAAATTCATTGGGCGCAAAAGGTTTTAGTTGACCTTCCGATTTTTATTCTCTCAATCTGTTTTCGAGGTAAGAATGACCGTAATTGGTCTGGCTATAGCAACCTTAGACTTGCTCTTATACGAGCAAAAAAGCAAGTTTATATTCACCTACCAGTACAAGGTTTGCAAGAGGTAGTACCATGCTGCATAGGAGGTAGTGCCATGCATGGCGTACGACACTACATCCTCCTATGCAACGAAATTGGGCCAGTACGTACAGGGAGGTACCTCTCGCTGACTTGATACCGCCATAAAATGACACCTACGGTGTCATGTTTCGTGTAGTTTGTGGGTAGCCGGTGGCCCATTGGGGGTGAAGAGGAGGACAACGCATCGGCATAATTATGCTAATGTTTAGGGGGTCAGTAGTCGTTGAAAGGTTCCGATTGCTCGTTAGCCCTCCTATAGTATAAGAAAAAGGTACAGAGTATACAAGTTCTTGCAGCGCCGCCTTACTGGCAGTCTGCCGAACACGTGACAAATGTTCGGGTACCGAATACGGAGCGCAGGATGCGGGGTCCATGAATCATAGATAAGTGTTAGGTACCAAGTGCACCGTCACAAACGAATGTAAACTATGAAATGTTGCTTTGATTCCCTTTGCTTTATGAAATTTTTTATATAAAGGGACATATGAACAGTTATTCTCTCGATGACTACTGGCGGAAGCAAATATTTATAACAATGAAACGTATTTGTCCCCTTCAGGTATAAAGAAAAAAGTTCGGGAATGAATGAGCCTTATACCGTAGTTGTGCTGGATAAGTGACAGTACCATAGGTGGGTATAGACTTCCCCACCCTGGTTCAAGGGGCTGAGCAGCCTGGGGTGAACCCAGGCGAAGCCAATTGAACCGAGGGGGATCTTTGCACTCCTCATATAAGAAGAGTTGGCTTGAAGATCGGGAGGAGGAATCGCTCTCGGTACCCCTCTTATAAGAGAGCAACAGGAGGCCCTTCTGCGCACGGGGCAAGGAGCGATGATGGGAACCTCATCCTATTGTACTGTCCCAAAGTCTGTGGTGTTGTCCTGTAGTGCGGGCAACCCCATTTGTGGAGGTAGAGTTGATCCCTTAGTGGGCTGACTAGCCGTCGAGGTGCCCTGATTATTATTGTTCCAGGGCACCTCATTAAGGACGGCACTCGCGGTGGTTTTTGTGGGTATTCGGCACTATCATGTGCCGCGAGTCCCACACACCACTGGATCCCACCTACGGCCGGTGAAGGCGCGTAAATGCATTTCCCAGCGTCAACAAAAGAAAAAGGTGGGTATGGAATTCCCGCCCTCTCTTTAGCCGACGTTAGACCACTGCTGGTCATAAGTCTCTCCCAAGGCGCTACTGAGCCCGATCTTCAGCTCTTCTCATCCAGCTGCTTCCCGCCTGCTGGCGAAGGCTGAGTCGCCACCTAGCACGATGGCGTTCCACGCTACGTTTGCCTACACGTGATCTCCATTCTAAAAGCGGTCACCTACAATTAAGCAAACTTAACGAATAAAGAAAACTAAGCATTTAGAAATTCATCATTTCTCCTACTAGGATATCAATTAAGCTATAAACAACTACCAACCCCTACTGGTGATCGGCAGTACTTTTAGCAGAAGTTATACAAACCTGACTGATTACTGTGTTGCGTTTCAACTAAGAATAACAATCAAAGCATTGGCTCAGGTCAGCTTTCTATTTAAGTAAAAATTTTTTCAGTAATCTAGTATGCTAGTGAATGCCCGACGAGAGTGTCACGAAAACGAGGCCAACGGAAGTTGAGATGGGAGATAAGTTATTAAGGTAGAAAATAACGGTAGGGCAAGAGAGTTGCGAACACACATTCTCTGTCTATCACTACCAGTTACGATTCGTGTAACTAAATAAGTTTTACTTCGGTCGTGTGATCTATAGCACACGAGTATTTACTACTTTGTTTTAAATTAGCAGCACCCTCTTCATCCAAGGATTCATAAACTTTCACCCCACGGTGACGATATTTTAAAAATCCTTTCTCAGTGGATGACCTCATTATAAAATCTGTCTTCATATCAAGTTCATTTTGATCATAGTTTCGATTGTGCGTTGTTGTCTAGATCTGCGAATCATGTTACTTTAAATATACAGATAAATAAAATGCATATTATCTACAAAATAAATTTATTTACTAAACATAATCAAATCAGTCACACTTTATTCAACTAACTAGTACAAGTACACTAAACGTAATTATAAAGTAAAATTATTAAAGACATAAAAATCAATAACAATACATGGCAAATCCACATTTATATTTAGGCCGCGCTCCAAAATTAGCCGTCGATACTACTCAGTTGTCAAATTTGTCGCAGTGTGAATTTAACAACTAGAAAAGTGATATTTGGAATGCACCCTTAATCTATCAGCGAGTTGCCATAGTGATAATGAACAACTTAAGCAATTTCTAATTTGCCAGTTAGAAAAAAAAAACATTAAAATGCAAATACATACCTAAAAAAGAAATTTAAAAAACACTATCTTCTGAAGATAGAGGTAATGTAATAAAAAAATGTAGGTTTAGTGGTTGAGACTTTAAAGCCGTCACACGTAGAGAAAATCGCATAGAATTTTAATCAAGTCAACTGATTATTTGAAGTTTTAGCTGAAACCCCCAAAAGCCACGGCTCTCGGGACACGAGACTTTGTGTAGTGGTTCCTAGGGATAAAAAATACATTCATACTACTAGGCATTTTTATATTGAACGTAACTTCTACAAATTTCACAAGTACCAATAATATCGTAATTCGTTAAAAAGCTACCAAATTCATCATTTTAAGTTTTTCACCGCCGAACATTTGTATTATATGCGTAATAAAAGTACTTCAAACCTATCAGCAAACAAAATGATACAGATGATAATTACACAAAACATTTTAATGTAACATAAAAAATCTAAGTCTAGACTTAGCTATATGTATGTCTACCTACATAGCTAATATTTCATGATAACCACACAACATATAAAATTACAATTAATTACAATTATTGTCTCTTAAAATATATTTTAAATGTCGCTACAATCGAAAATAAATATAATATAAAACATTTATTACCATTAAAAAAACATTACAATGTTAAAGCTATATGACCTTAGTATAAAATTTTAATTATAAAAAAATGGCAACAGTTATTTATCAGTTATTTATATAGTCATATTATTTAGCTTATGTAGTATCTATATACTCTAGCATCTGACGCTGGTCACAGGTATGGTATAGGTTATTCTAAACCATGTTTATTACAAATGGTTAATGTACTAAGTTAGGAGGTTCAAATTAGGTAATGTGTGGTAGGTAATTTTCTGTTATATATTCCGGAATTTCAAGTTTCATGAGGCGCCATGCCCAAAATTTGTTAGGTAGTGGTTTGCTGCGTTGCGACCGAACTCAGCCAGCTCGAAGGCGGAGGTACCTCTCGCTTACTAGATCGGCAGGTATAATATCGTAGTATAGTGAGGTTAATGAATTTTCGATGACTAATTGGGGGAATAAGGGGAGTAGAACATTACTCTAAGGGCAGCAAGTCTGCATAACAATTATGTGGATGTTTATGGGCGTCAGTAGCCACCGATATTCTCCATCTGCTCGTTTGCCCTTTAGTAAATTTTATTTACAACACTAGGCCCAACTAGGTTCTAAGTTTCTAAGAGACTTTCAGTCATTACATGTGGTGAACTTCCTTTAGAACGAACAAGATTCTGAATTGAAAGGTGCGAGAAAGTGAGTGAGTGAGTAAAAAGGTGAGAGAGAGGAAGTGGTGCCATTCATGGTGCATGACACTACGTCCACAAAGGAACGGAACTGGGCCGGCACGACCTGGGAGGTACCTCTAACTCACATAATACCGCCATAAAGGGAATTCTTTAGTGTCGCGTTTTGATGCGGTTTGTTAGTAGCCGGTGGCCTATTAGGAGGGAGCGGATGAAGGGCAACGCAACGGCATAGTAATTACGTGGATGTTCACGGATGTCGGTAGTCGTGAAAAGGCTCCGATTGATCGTTTGCCCCCCTATTGTATAAAAAAAAACGTAAATTTAATGATATTATGCCTAGACTCATAAATAATAATCAAGAAGCGATAATTAGTTAAAACAACTTTTTTAATGTTTGTAGTCCGCAAAATTTTGATGCATATAGTGTTTGTAGGTTTGATACGGGCTATCAAAAAGTTGGCGCTTAACGCGACCTGCACCGAAATTACGATAGCAAATTTCAACTAAAGGTTAGCACAATTTATCAAACTTGTGCCGTTTATTAAAATTTTTACAGCGAAGAATAACACCAGACTGAGTTTGATTTTATTTGAAATTCTCAGATAGCATTCCTGGACCATTCTCTGGGAATGTTCAACTTTTCTTATTTATAAAACGACGTCATTCTGTAGTGTATTCTGCAAAGTTTTACTTCTCCCTACGGGACTCGTCAGTATCTCTCGCTGTAGTGGATTAGAATTGGTAATTCGTACGAATCCATCTGCGACTCCAAAACGTATCTAACGTATTGGAGACGCAGATGGACGATACCAGCGAGTTGGTGTACTGGTCGGGTCAGTTTTGAATGACTAAAGTACAAAAGAATACCATGAAATAAATAATTCAAAATTAAATGTAGAGTTCTGTAGGTTTATGCGTGGAACTTTTTAAGGCCCTACATAGGCTCCCCTTCCCCTCATTATGCTATAACCCAGTCTTATTAACTGCCGATTGTTGTGTATTTGGAACGAAAAAAATTATTCCCGTAATCTCCGCGAAATGAAACAAACGCTCGTAATTCTCGACGTGGGAAAGTACACAACAAGTTGGCACTTTAGAAACAAGTGTTCAACTAAGTAAAGTGTGTAGTCGGCCTTATAGAGCCCGCATAGGTAAAGTGGATTCCACACTGTGCGACCACATTGTTTAAGTTGCAAAAGTTTTCTACAAATAGGCCATCAGATCTAACAGTAACGGGATTCTAAAATCCTATATGCTGTTAGTTGATCTCCAGTTCACAGGGATTTTGGTTTAAAGAATATTAAGGCAACCAGACTTAGCTCTTTTTGGGAAACTTAAATAGTTAAAGTAAGCCTTCTATAAAATTTTGTTGGCCTTAGTAGTTGGCCAGGGTAAGAACTTAATTAATAACAGGCTGTTAAGAAACCTCATGTACTACTGTAGTTTATATTTCAGTGGAAGCGGATGATATTATCAGGGGATTTTCCCTGATAATGCCCTGATCATCGCGTAAAATATATATTCTGAATCATATCCAACTGTAGTAATAAAGTTCTATGACTTTATTAATTTGTGTGCATCCGCGTATGTGGCAAAAACCTAGCTATTTTATGCAGGCAGCAGGCTGTATCTGTATGGCTCTTGTGCTAGACAGATGAGCCTTACATCATAAATGGAAGAGGGAAAAATGACCTAAAATTTTACTTGAGATATTATTTGAAAAGCCTAAATATTTTTAACTTTAGTTTAGGACAAAAGAAAGTCGCGGTCTGGCGAATATTTTATAATCAGAGAAGTAACGATGTAACAAATTATTAATTAAATATTAACTAATGTTTTTGTGAGCGTAAAGCTCTATTGTCCTAGCATTGATTATTATTTAGTGTGACCACAATCAGTTACTTACCTCGCGTTTAAGTTAAATATACAACTTGACAGTCGCTAAATTATCGCAGCAGAATTATCGTTTGTCTAATGACCGTTTAGGACCACGAAACGGTCGCTAGACACACGAAAATCGCACAGTCGTACACGATATGGTCCCAAATCGCAAGGTGGTCAAGATGGTGGTTATTCGTACAATGTTCCAAAGTCGCAAGTACAACGCACGTTGGTCCTAAATGCCCCGAGAACAATACAATGGTCCCAAGACGCACGTAAATCGCACGGTGGTAGCAAATACCACTGCTACCGCGCGTCTGCCGCACTGCTATTGCACTCCTGCCATTGGGTCGACGCACTGCTGTCGCTGGACGGTCGCACTGCTCTCGCTGGACGGTTGCACTGCTGTCGCTGGACAGTCGCACTGCTGTCGCTGGACAGTCGCACTGCTGTCGCTGGACGGTCGCAATGCTGTCGCTGGACGGTCGCAATGCTGTCGCTGAACGGTCGCACTGCTGTCGCCGGACGGCCGCACTGCAGTCTCGAAATCACTTTCTCGCGTACAGGGCGCCGGGTCTGGAGTAGGGATGCGCCTGCACCCTCTCCCGCGCGCGAACAGCTTTAAACCCAACTGACCTCTCAGTGCTAGCCGCCTTCCGCCCATCTGTTAGTTTGTTAATACGAGACAGACACAAGTTAGTACATTACACACAGATTACTGAGCATACACATAGATGGACAACATACATTGGTCTATGTGACGGATCTAGGAATTTTGGTTTGGAGGATGACATATGAACAGTTTGGGGGGAGTGGGGGGCCTGATATGTGGCGCTTCGTGATTCATTGATAAGCGTGTTCTACCAGAGTCCCGGGTTCGAGTCCCAGTATTATTGGGAATTTGCAAAAAAAACTCCCTGTTTCAAAGAACAGTCCTGCCCCCGATTACTCTCCAGCCGTGACAGACAACCGACGCATTCGCATAAGAGAGTGAAGTAACCAAAATTCGGAGGACTTTCTTAATATTGTTTAACTAATAACATATTATGACTACTGACTGACAGACACATTCACAGACAGTGATTGAGTCACGTTATCTATGTAACTGGATAGCTGTCTATTACTGTCGTTTGCCACGTTGAAATGTTGCACAAGTTCAAATTTTCATAAATATACTATCTGAAAGTGATAAATTTGCGCATTTATCATATAGCGATCATAAATATAGAAATGGCTGCATGGGCGAAATTCGGCTGGGACGAAATTACTATTATTACAGTACAAATGTGCTCAAAAGTCAAAGTTATCGCAAGTACATCGCTACGTATATGGCTATCCTCGTCAGTATCGAGCTATCCAGTTATATAACGATCAGTGAAGCGAGTTGCAGAGTATCAGTACCTTGCACACTGCGCGCCAGCGGAGCACCATCGCGAGTCACGCTGGATCCGAAGGCGGCGCCCGCTGCCACGCGCCTGAAAGGCACCGCCCGCCCTACTATCGGCTTCACCACCTTGGCTGGAAGATTTGAATAATTATCACACCACTGTTCTGTATGAAATATCGGTCAAGGCAGCAATGATTCGACTCAGCAGCCAGGGCCAGGTAGAAGTGACGGATCCGGTACACCTCAAGCTAGAAGCTGAACATGAACTAGGATCCTAACAATTTCATTATAAGCTTTATATAAATTTGATTGTGAAGTATCATTGCTACATACCTTTATTGTCACCAAAATTCAATCCCCTTTGTGCTATTGTGTTAGTTCGGTCCACAAGTCCTCGTTTCATCTGTTGTACTTCCACCTTCTCCGTTTTAACTGGCAATTTCTTCAAATTGGCCACCTTCTCAGCTAACACAAATGTGGAATTCAAATCCTTGGGATCTATGGGGATATAATTTTCAACGTCTAATGCAGGATCCACTTCCTTCTTTAATTTCTTTGCTGAGTTCAAATTCCTGGTTATGTCCAAGCTTTCTAGAGAGTCATTGATGATGATAGTTTCATTGTTAACTAATTTAATTGGTGTCCCCTTCCGTTTCTTTGCGGATAAATGAGGTTCCCTGTTCTCCGTATCATCACTGTCGGTCACAACATCTATTGTCACGTCAATATCTTCCTTTTTGTCATGTAACTCCATTGTTGTCGTCGGTTTGTCTAGATCCAACGAGGATATGAATTTAAAATGAGAGTCACCTTCCATGTCCTTATCCGACCAGGTGATGCCCCGAGCTGATTTCGCTTTCTTCATTATATCCAGATACTCTGCGGTCAATGCGGGCGGCGCTTTGTCATAACCTTTGAGGATTAGGTATAATTTCTTAAGCATACTCGGCATGTCGCTCATGTATTCTGTGAAGGCTGTTATTTCCTCATTCTCAATGTGGAGTAGTTTCAGTCTCAATTCGTCTCGTGCTCTTATATGTCGAAGCTCACTTTGCACTTGCAATTTCCCGACGAAATCACTTAGCTCTGTACACTCGGAGACTGCCTCGTTGTACAAAATGTTGATCTTCTTGTTGGCTTCATTCCACTTGCTCCATGTTGCTGCAATCTTGGTATCCAACTGAACTGACTGTTTCATGTAGCTTTCTGCTGCACGTTCCTGACGAGGAATATCTTCTGAACACATCTAAACAAAAAAATAATTATTGCAGTCATAGAAAAATATGTTTCATCTTATATGTCACAGTCGGATCCTTGGTGCTTTATTGTTCAACTTCTACATTCGCCTGCGACGTATACGTCCCTTAGAGCGGCGGTGGTATAGGCATTAGCGCTTGGACTTCCATTCCTGTAGTCCACTTTCGAATCCCGCCAGTACTAATGTGTTTTTAAGCACATTTTCGGAGTGATGTTTCAGTGAAACCGGGATTCGTGTTTGAGCTTCGCATCTGGTTTGCCACTTGCAGAGGTTAATGACAGTCGCTGTCTGTAAAAACTGGTGCCCTCGTCAACTCCCCCAGATCAGATAGCCGACCCCGAAGTCGTCTGATATAGGAACAAGACTAGGAGGAAGACTAGTTTTGTATGCATCTCTCTTTTTAATGTGAATAGAAAGTTTCGCCACGCCATTGTAAACAAAACCAACCAACCACCAATGCACCAAGGCAGGAGACACACGGAGGTTTCGAGGGCCACCGAATGACCTCTGGTCAAAGATGGAACAACTAATTACCTGTTGGATGGCCTCAGAGGAAGATCGATGCGCCAGATCCGCCACGTGCGAGAAGGCGCGTGTCCGCAGTCGCTGCCGTAACGCTAGCACTCGCTGACGGCTCATCAGCGACAGAAGCCGGCTCTCCAGTTCGCCGACCACATGCGACTCTTCCAGTAGCCGTCGTCTCCATTCAAGTTTAACTGGGTAATACATTAGCTTTAGTAAACTTTTGCGAACATTACTTAGTAATATAAAACACCTTTTTTTAGAGTATAGGGAGGTAAACGAGAAATCGGAACGTTTTTACCGATGCCTATAATCATCCGCATAAAAATTATGTAGGTGAGGCTTCCCCCTTTCCTCCTCAATATGCCACCGAAAATTCATAGTTCACACACCGCATAAACACTGTCAATTTATGTCGCCACTGTAAGTGTGAGTGGTAACACCTGGTCTCTTACTAAACTGATTCTATTGTGGTAGAGGACCTCGACTTCTAAATTCATTTCAAAAATAGAATAAAAGCTTTAGCAGAGAGAGAGAGAGAGAGAGAGAGAGAGAGAGAGAGAGAGAAAAAGAGAGGGGGGTACAGATAAGCAGTACATCATCTATTAGGAAGTATTGCTGAAATAGTACTCGTAATAATACTCACTTTTCTCTTTGGCCATATCCGGCTCTCTAACAACCTTCATAGTTGACAATGTCAATTTAGCTTCCAACTCCTTAACCTTCTTCTTAAGTTCCTCGTTGATCTTCACATATTGTGATAGCCTCATGTTACCATCCACAATATTTTTCTTTATACTCATTTGTATCTTGTTAGCTCGGGCTGCATATTTCAGAGTGTTGTAGGTGTCCTCGTAGCTAATACCCGAGGGGGACACATTAGCGATCATAACAGTTTTGCAGTTGCCACCAAGACTGTCTTTCAGTAAACGAGTCAGTTTAGAATCCCTGTAAGATAAGTTCAAGTTTACCCTAAGTATAAAAATTTCTTAGTGAGAACAGTACTTAAATATTTATGCATATTCAGGTTGGATGAAAAACACAAAACTGGTTATAAGTTTGGCGAATAGGTTCTCATTAGAATTAGGTTAGAATATTGTTTGACCTTAAAATAGATAGTACATCAATCTCCACATAGGTCAGGTTGAATACAACTACAACCTGTCTTGTTAGGACGGACGCTTAACAAATGTCAATGCAAAATACAATTGTTCTTTGTTTATTTGTGATGAACTGCAAAATTTATGTTATTATCTTTATTAGCCTTTCAACATGATGGGCTTGGCAAATTTTACGATAGCTAATGCAAAATATATCAAATATGCAGTTGTAATTAGAAACTTGAAATTTACTATCGAGGTGGTTATGCTATAGCTCATAATAAAAACGTAAAAAAAAATAACAAGGTAAACCCTTGCAAAAATAAAACTACCCACCCAAATAAAATATATTGACTTTGACATTTGACAGTACGTATATTGTTCTGTTTCTGTTGACAATGTTTAAATTGAATAGTACTACTAGCCCAAAGTGAATAATTAAAAATAACAAAAATATACGGCAAACGAGAAACCGAAGCCTTTTGATGACTATCGACTATTGTTACGCAGGTGCGTTGCCCTCCTATCTTCCACCGGCTACGCACAAACCTCACGAAACTCAACAGGGACCCCATAATTTTACGCCCGTATCGAGTCATGCGAACATAGTGACGTCGTTACTACATTATTATACACGAGCCTACACAAGTTATTACACACGAGCCTACACAAGTTATTACACACGAGCCTACACAAGTTATTACACACGAGCCTACAC
>JAFELO010000210.1:140904-162595 GCA_017140195.1 Eumaeus atala
CAGTCCTCAAATTCAATAGTTGAAGATGATAGTGACATCATATATGTATGTCTTCGTAGTAAATCCAACTCAAAAAAGGAAAAAGAAGTAGAGCACCTTGAATATGTAATGGATAATACATACGGCGGATAATAAAAAAATTATTTAATTATCATTTGGTGATGGCAGATAACGTCTGGCATCAATCCGTCCTCCACGTCCAGCAGAAGAAAAAAAGTGTCATTTCTTCGACACCGAGCACACCTTTAGAGCACCCACTGCCTTCCAATTTCAGGTTGGCCAAATAAATTGCACTGTAAAGCAATAGAACAGTCTAACAATCAAGGATGACAGATATACTTTTTTTATAAAATGTTTAAGTAGCAAAAACAGTACTATCTTCAGTTCCCGCGATAAAATCTTTTGGTTTCGGACAGCATTTCTTCGAATTATTTCCCTTACTGATTCTACCACCTTTTTCGTACGAACACTACCTGCTCTGCCAGATCTTTCTCTGTCACAAACAGTGGAAGTCTCGTTGTACCTATTAATAGCACCGGTACACAAACACTTGGCTAATAACTTCGTGTGAGTACTTTGTGTAATGCAATCACAGCGATTCTGTTCACTTTATCACGCCACCCCATTTTAATATCGTAGAATATTGTATAATGTATTGGCGCCAAAGTGAAAAAACACAATGAATCATATAAAAATTACAGATTTCTGTCTAATGTAATATTTATTTATCTTTAACGTAACGGTATTTAGGGCCAGATTAAGTATATAAAAGGTAACCCTTATTGACTATGTAACAACGCACAACCGGAACAACTGTACTTGTAAACTTGAAATTTGGTACAAAGGAACGCCATTTCATTATGTAAGAAAGCGAGAAAAGGAATTTTAGAAATTTAACCCCTAAATGGAGGAAATAGGGTGTGAAGTTTATATGAATTTTAACTGTGTCACGCGGGTGTCATTGCGGGACGCTACACGTACATTATACTCGACAACCACATGCTGTGCCTAACATACCTATTTATGTGATTAGATGCGAAGGCTCATGTCGTATCCTCTTATTACTTAAAAATATACGCTTAATATAATAATGACTATTGTCATGCAGTTTCTAAGCGAAAACGTTATTAGTCACGTAGTGTAATTTTTACCAAAAAAATAATTTCAGCATCGTGAAGAAGGCCAATTTTCCGAGTGGGCGCTCGCCGAACGCTGCGTTTTGAGAGAGCTAAATTGTCCCGTCACGACATCTCTGCAGCGACCGTTTAATTCATGGTATATATTTTAACAGCTTACGAATGTATACTTTAGCCTTACGAAGAGGTTAGTCAGATACTTTTATTCGGGTGGATTGTTCGAGGGAGTGTAAGCTCCTCCTGTTTGCGTTGGTCCATACTTTTGGCTGTCTAAGAATATACCTTCGGTTTTGAGTAGAACATAATAGAAATATATTCCTCCATTGCCACAACACCGCAATTCAGATAAAGATAAAATTATGAATAAAAATCGAAAGAGAAAAAAGTAGGTACAATACGGTGCTTACAAAAACTATGTACATATAACTAGTAGTTATCTGCACAGCAAAGTACACTCAAAGCTGAAGGTATATTATATAAAGAGCACTGGCTCTTATACCTGGTAATATACCTTCTAAGTAAGTCTGATTGTCTAAGCACTGATATCACTCGCCATACGGTGGCAAAATTATCGGAGGGATTACCTCTGTCTCCTAACATAAAGAATCTTGAGTCTTCACCCATTATTGCTATGATCCACGTGCGCGTGTTCTTCTCTGATTGGCGCCGTCTCTGTAGTCACGTATACTTTAACAGGCGCTAGGCCTTAGTAGGCCTAGGGCCCGTGGCTCTTAATCAACTTGCTTCCTGTTGCTACGCCACTGCCACCATGTTGCCCTAATCGGTATACCCTCCTATCTTGAAATATATTTAGATACTATATAGGCGCCTAATGTTTTCACATAGCGACCGGCAATGAGTCAATGGCTACGCATAATATAATGGCTAGGTACTCAACAGATAATTCCAACTTTTCCTTAATAAAAACTGCTACTAATGATTCCATTATAAGCACTACATGGATATATAATTTAATAATGTAGGCATTAGCCGCGGCATTGAATGTAGCACCTTGATTTATCAGACTAATATTCTAAGCTCGTGTTCCAATCAGGGCATACTTCTGTCTTAAACGGATGTCGAGCGGATTATAGCATAGTAACCCTCGCCCATGATATAGAAGCAGATGTATATCGAATGAAAGATAGGACAATTCCGTTGGCAAAATTTTAAAATGCTTTAAACTTGCTCCAAATTGAATCTACTCTAAGCGTTTTTAATTCAGATGACTCACTTTTCTGTTAGTAAAAGTCACTATTCTTGTTGGTTTATGTTATTTGGGTTCAGTATTGACCTAAGAGGGTTCCAGATAAGATGTATTCAAAAATTCTTGTTATCAAAAATGTATATTATAGGTACTAACCATCGACATTATAAGCTATAAACGTCGCATGTCATAATTTCTACGTACAAACGTTTCAGACAAGTCGATGAGGTACACGGGGAAGGGAAGGCCTAAAAAATACAATATGTGCTGTGCTTGTCGATAGTATATTGTATGGTGTTTGATTAGTGTTTACTAGGTTCTACTACACTGACGCCGCAAAGAACTTACATTTATTCTTTGACTGAAATCTCTCCTGGAATGCCTACATTAATGACATCTATCGTAAAGTTCACTTCTCAATTTACACTTTGAAATGTCTTCAATATTATTGCCTTTTCCAACTAAAATCTCACTTGCTCAGGCCCTAATTCAATTGATCATTGATTACACACATAACACATGTTGTGTGCTACAAATGAAAATTAATAAATGAATTAGAGATAAAGATTGTTATATTGAAAAGACGTTGTGGGTACCAGGTAGCGGATAAAGTAACTGTGGGTAAGCATTTGTACAGGTGGTTGTTGGTGGCGGTATCTACTAGACTCCGATCGCAGGTTTGCCTCGTTATCTCATATACAAAGTAGGGATTACAATACATCTATAATTAAAAACGCCAGAAATGCTAGTATGTAGAAGTGTGTTAGAACTCAAAAAAAATATCCTAACAACAAAATCTAAAATTTTGTTGTCAGGACTTATTTTTTCCAACAAACTAAATCAGGTAACAATAATTTAATTTTATTGCATGTAAGTGAGGGATCGGTCGTCTTGGCGTTCATTGAGAGAGGCCTATATCAAGCAGTGGACCGATAAGGGCTGATAATGATGATGAAGTGGGGTCTAGTGACCTCAGGTTAGTACCTGTAATACAATAATTTATTCAAGCCTAACTTTTTCCATATTAAATACCTCTATTTACATGTTTCTTTAGATTTTCTGTTTATCGATACATCACGTTATATACTGTGATACAGCGTTGTTTAATATATAAAAATAGCAATAATTAATTACATTTGATAGAAAGGGAAGGAATTATAAAAGACTGTACACTGAAATCAATTCAGTGTAAGTTGAGCTCTAAATCAATAATTTTCAGAAATTTATACACATGAAATTAGCTTATCTATGAAATGTAATGCTTCTTAGATAAGCAGAAAGTCTAAACTTTCTGCTATTTATTCCACACCATTTTATTGTACATAATGAATTTAATTGAATGATATGTTATAGTAGAAGGTAGATAATGTTGACGGGTCATGAAGCTGGACGATACTAAAGAATATTTCGAGCTCAGCGTCACAAATACAAAGTACAAGTGCAATCGGCCCGATGTCTTGCCAGACAATTTTCGCCCAGCACTAGGCGTCTATGGGCTATAACATCGATGGTATTAACACGGTGTCGGTTTTCAGGACAGACTGAAGAACCTTCATAGCCCCATAGCCATAAATATAACATAGATAGAAAAGGGAAGCCGTATGCATACCTATGACGATATAAAGAAGTTTCTAGAGACGTAAGAATTTAATGCATTATTTATCTATGTCTATCTAATCTCGTATGCACAACACAATGAAACTACTTTTACGGATTTTACCGCGATTTATTTCATTATTTATTATTTTTAAAGTACCCGAAGAATTATAATTTTAGTTGTTCCGATTAACGCAAACAGTACTTATTATATGTTGCTGTCTTGAGGTGTTGTTTACTTTGTGAGTCGATTATGTTCACCACTGGGTCCCAAGCAGAGGGAAGAAACCCAGCCAGAATCCAGCCACCTTCTCGATTTAAATTTGGATGGTTTTTAATTTCAATAGCCTCACTGATCAACCTTGGAAGGAATCGGTGTCCTCTAGTGAGGATTTGCGCTTTATCAAATCTAATGCAATGGCAGGGGCCAACTTCGGCATACTCACAGACTGCAGATTTTGTAACAAAAACTTGGAGCATCAGGACATCTGTCATCTCAGGCCAACCGTGAGCACCACGGTTGCTGTAAAGCTTCTGAAACGTTGGGCTAGATAAATAATGAAAAAACCGCGATAAAATCAGTAAAAGTAGTTTCATTGCGTTGTGTTACTTATTATGAGTCATTTTAGTCTTTAAATTTGTTTCAGATCAGATCAGAGAGAAAAATATATGAAAGGAAAAACAATAACTGAAGAGACAAAAATAGATGACCCACAAAGACTTGTGCTTTAAATGTATGAAAACAACTCTTCGGGACGTGTCAACAGCAAGCTCACCACACAATACGAAATTAATAAGTAACTTGAACAAATATAAAATTATTATAAAATTTGTATTAGCTTGCTTTATACCTTTTATTTATTGTATATCATTATAAACATAATTACTATGTACCCTACTTAATACGAATAATAATGATCAGTATGATGCCATACTGATCATTATTTGGCCTATAAATTTAGAAAAAAGTAAACGTCAATTGTGTCCTGGTTTCGGGAATGACTTATCGTTACTACGGCGATATGGTTTGTGGTGTCGCCCATGGCTTACCTTCTCTATCTAAATTATCTCTACTGTAATGGATCCTATGATTTTTTACAAGTACTGGCAACTATAGTTAAAGTTTGAGAGCCACCTATATAAAAAAAATAATGAATTTAAAAAAATATCGGATTTTGTCTTATATGAATAAAAGATTTTCCAAGAAAAATTATCTAGATGGTTTTAGGATGTTTGGTAGGATTGTTGATTTCTGCATGACAGGTAGTGTCACTTACATTACGTAGTCAATGAGGTACCGTTATATTTTCGCCATGTCTGAGTACTCGTCGGTCCGTTCGCGATATAGCTAAAAAATATTGAAACTAGAAAGTTATAACTAGGCATAAGTACGTAAACACATTAATCATGCTGAAATAAAAAAAAATAAAGTTGGGATGATATAACTATTTTCGTCTTCCCCATAACTGGTACTGTTGGGTTTTCCAAATGTACCTAACGAATACTCATGGCAATCCGATGAAGCCATATCCCTATATATACTCCATACTTCTGTTCACTTCCACAGTATAGATTCAGGTCCAAAAAAGGAACAAAAATATTGGTGTGTGGGAAGGCCGTTTTTCGGTTCAGTAATCCATTCTTTGACTTTTGACAATTTTGGAGAGAGTCAAGACTACTCTTGAGTCTCTTACAAGTGAGCAACAGAGCAAGTGGATTATGACGATGCAGTTTCGAACATTATGTCAAGAATGAATTAACGGCGGCCATTTTCAACAGGTTCAACGAAAACTGTCTTTGGACTTCTGGCAAACGCGGATACCGCTAAAAATAAGGTATGTTCTGTGCCGCTCTCCATTTAGGTACCTGATACCAATTTCGCAGTACGAAATATACTCATATATAGGAAAAAATCTATATATAGGTATATATAAAAACTCTATATATAGGATATACGAGTATCCATATATAGGTAGATATCTTAACTTCGCAAGTGATATATCTATAGATATCATTTGTGATGTTGCCACGGTAAAAATAATTACCGCCGATTTTTCGGGTACTTGTAATATAATTTACTTATTCATTGTCATACAGCCGGCCAATTGGGCTGGCACTACCAGAAGAGTACCTCTCGCTTTCATAACCACCTTGAAAGTGACATCTGCTATGCGGATGTTAATGGGCGTCGGTAGTTACCAAATGACTGCGATTGGTCGGTTATTTTCTTATGCTATAAAAAAGATTTAATTGAATAATGTTAAAAATGGTCCTAATAGACGTATGTAATATACTAACTAGCAGAGCCCTGCAATTTCGTCTGCGTGATGCCTAACTTTCTAACTTACTTATTGTTGTAGATTGACTGTATGGAGCTTACAAAGTTCCTTAATACACATCTACCTAAGTCCTAACACTGAAAGAATTATTAAAATCGATAAAATAGCTCTTGTGTTTCGCATGGCCAACCATACAAACAAACCATTTGGCATTATAAAAATAATATAGGGCGCACAAAAACTCGTTAAATATTTCTTTTTTTATTTATTTAGGTATTTGAAACCAAATCAAAACTTTTTTGTATTAATGATCTAAGTTTTGAGTTAATGAATGCTATCGCGGTTCTGGAAAGCTATTTGCGTAACAAGAAATGGTGAGTAAATGACTACTGTTGGTGACAAGTCAGCGCTCAGCTGCCAACTTGTCAAAAAATGTCAGCCAACAAGGAAAGTAACCTTGTTCAGGCTTATGTGGAATTAAATAAGTTTTGCCAAAGTGGAGAGTATGAAAGAGCATTAAAAGCATCTGGGAAAAGTAAGGCTTTTTGTATATATATATTTTATAAACGTCGTAAATACTACTAACCAAAAATGATATCTGAAACTTTGTAAGGTAGGTCTTACATTCAAAGAAATGTTAACGTTGCTTATCAGACAGCCCTTGAGGATGACTGCCGCTGTTTTTGTACTTAACACCCATGTCATGATATTTCACACAGTAACAGTCAAAAAAACAAACTAAATAAATATAGGGTGATATTATAGATTTACTAATAATTAGTATACTATTAGGGTGATTTAATATAATTAAAAATACTTGTCATCGATCCATATCGGTCCACTGCTGTGCATAGCCTCTTTCAACTACATTTTCTTACCCTTGGAGAGTGAACACCAATCACTTGCATTGTGTACCTAACCAAAATGTCATTGAAATGAATTCATATTCACTAATATTATTTATTTTCATTTATTAATTTCAGTTCTCCAGATAGCACCTAATGAACAAAAGGCATTTCATTGTAAAGTAATATGTTTCATACAGCTTCATAACTTCAAAGAAGCTCTTGCCGTGCTGTGCAATCCTAAAAATGCATCTCTTGCATCTGATTTACACTTTGAAAAAGCCTACACTCAATATCGGCTTAACTGTCCCAAGGAGGCTTTGGAGACTGTGGACAATGCTCCGGAGCTAACACTAGCTTTAAAGGAACTTAGGCAAGTACAATCATAACAATGTAGTACAAATGTAGATGTTTTGAGGTACCCCTAAGAGCTTTCTCTCATTTCCCCATAAACATATACATTACAATTATGTGGGTGTTACACTGGGTAAAAAGAGGTGACCTATATAAATGATGATCTCTTTTTCTTTGTTAATGCATAGCACTGTATTGTGATGGGTATAATTAATGTGTAGTACAACTCATACAAGTGGTTATATTATTAAATAACATATTATATATGTATATTGTGTTTCACTTATGTAACTTCACCATTGTTCAATCAACTTCATTGTTTACTATTATAGTTAATGCCAATGTAGCCAATCTCTTGTACCAGACAGGTATAGATTGTCTTTCAATCTTATAAAACACATGTTAGTGATATGCGCATGTGTCAAGTTATAAATCTGTATACTTTATTTGTAGGGCTCAAATTTTATATCGCCTAGAACAGTATCAAGACTGCTACAACTTATACCGAGATATTGTTAAGAACACCACCGATGATTATGAAGATGAAAGGAAAGCCAATATGGCAGCTGTTGTGGCCAACTTAGCAGCTCTCAATCCAGTAAGTCATTACAATAAATTGTGCTGTCAGGAGACAAGGTTGTGTAGCAATTATCAGATATAATGTAATTTACAATATAATATCTAATAACAAAGTTATTCTCCTAGATCTAACATATCTACTAAACATCATATTAAAGAGATAAGTTTCCTTTTAGTCATCTGAACTGCCCCAATTTGAAGAAAGCACCTATGAATTGTCATACAACACAGGAACAACATTAGCAATGAAAGGAAAATACAATGAAGCAATGCCTGTGCTCAAAAGGGCTGAACAAACTTGTTCTGAAAGTGTGTTGGAAGATGGCGGCACAGAGGAAGAGGCAAAAGAGGAAGCTGCCATTATAAGGTTACATTCATTTCAGTTATATTCAGATTCATACTATCAGGGCTCGTGTCTACTGTTTAATTCTTACTAATAATATAAATACGAAAGTCTGTTTGTCTCTATGCTATCCTTTCACTTGTAAACTTGTGAAGTGGTTTTGATGAAATGAATGAATGTGGAATGACAAAATGAATTGAAGAAATTTAGTAAGCACCCTAATGAAGGCAACTTTATTTAAAAAAAAATCAACCTTCTAATTATTTGACATTTTAATTTAATAAAAGGGGCATGAGAAGTCACAAGTATTCTATTTTAAAGGATATAACGAATGTATTGAATGGTACCCATAAACTATACTTATACATAATAAAAAGAGAAATCTTTTTATTATGTATAGGTATAAAATTTAGCCAGTGGTAGTGATTGGAAAACAAAATGATGTAAATTTTTACAGGGTGC
This sequence comes from Eumaeus atala, assembly GCA_017140195.1. NCBI lineage: Eukaryota > Metazoa > Arthropoda > Insecta > Lepidoptera > Lycaenidae > Eumaeus > Eumaeus atala. Next base: position 149,706 of record JAFELO010000210.1, read on the forward strand.
AACAAGCGTACTGCCTCCAACAGATGGGCAAGGAGAAAGAAGCGGGTGCCATATACCAGAATGTGTTAAAAGACAAACCCTCAGACCAGGCACTTATTGCTATCGCAAGCAACAATCTTGTTGTTATCAACAGGTATAATAATTTGCTAATTCCACTATAAAATTATGTGTATTCCTATAACATCTTAGCCAGCCAATTACACCATATCAAGCAAAAGCTAAAGTTAGCAGCCAAGTTTCAGTTGGGAAGATATTTGCAGGCTGTGTGGAGTGGTGTCGAACCCGACTGTTGGCTCTCATGTCTCATGCCGACAAACATTTTAAAGACTACCCGACACCCCGTGCCTCAATGGGGGGAAGGTGAAAAGTAAGGCAATGCATCACCACAGTAATTATGCTGATGTTCCTGGGTGTCGGTAGTCGTAGAAAGGCGATTGCTCGTTACTAAAAAGAAAAGACTAAAAAAAATTGTTCCAATACATGCCGTGTCTGGTCTGGAACCCTTGCCACAATTTAAAAGAGAAGCAAGTGGCCAATCTCTCTTAAAGAACCAGATTCCTCCAACTATTTATTTTATTTTAATGTGAAGAAATGTGTACCAAAAGGACGACTTGTAGACTCAATCCTCCTGACAAGTCCTACCAACACAGGCACCGTGCAATGGGTCAGGCGCTCAACTCGACCATCATTCATGAGATATAACAATATAGCTTTTGCTCTGACATCCAAGGCCCTAGATGAGATCTCTCAAACCAGTCCTAGTTCTAGATAAAATTATTTATTAGAATTGTATTTGATTAACCCTAAACAGTTAAGTTGGGATGAGAACTAACCTCTACATAATGTAATCTCTTGTGATTGCAGAGACGGGAACGTATTCGACTCTCGCAAGCGCATGAAGGCGGCCACCCAGGACGGGCTGGAGCACAAACTGACCACCCGCCAGCGAGCCAGCATCGCATACAACCAGGCCGTGCTCTCCATCTACTCCAACCAGGTGCGAACATGTATGTTACAGATCGCACTGAAGGATTAAATGACGGCTCTCAGTATATGCTCCTTGAAAAAACTAACTAACACTATTGTTAAGTGTTCTTTTTTTCCAATTCTTATATCGAAATTTATTTTGAGCAAAACAAGCGCATGTTGAATTTTAACTGAAAATTGATTGACGACTCGTGCCTTGCGTGTGTAAGTGGTAGGGCCATGCTACATTGCAGATGATTTGACATGGCCAAGGAGGTACATCTCGTTTACACGACACTAGGTTAGCGACATGTTTCCTGGCTTCGTGCAGTTTGTAAGTACCCGGTGGTCTATTGGAGGGGAACACATCTGCATGACAATAATGCAGATGTCTATTGGCGTCAGTAGCCAGTCAAAAGGCTCGGATTGCTCGTTTGCCTCCCTATAGTACAAAAAGGGACTTTAATTTTCTTAAACACTCATCCGACTTGTGACCTCAAACAGTTTTAATCTTATTTCATGTTTGTTTAGCCGGATTTCTGCAAGCAGTGTTGCGTGCGCCTCTGTCGCGAGTTCGGCGCGGAGCGGCGCGCGGCTCTGGTGGAAGCCAGTTCTCTGGTGAAGGAGGGCAAACGCTCGCAGGCCGTAGCCCTACTTCTGAAGCAATCTGGGGACCTCGTGCTGGCCGCGGTGCATGTACTGCTCGCCCAGGTGTGTATTACACAGCATTAACATATATTCAGTGAAAGGTGCCATGCTGCATTTCAATCCAATTGGACCGGTACGACGGAGGAAACATCCCTTGCGCATATAACACCGCCGTAACGTGACAGCTATGCAGTTGCGTTTCATGGTGCTTGTGAGTTTCCGGTGGCCCACTGGAGGGCAGTAAGATATGTGTGTTAGGGCTTTGGGCGTCGGTATTCATGTCCGACTGCTCGTTAGTTCTCTTATACTATAAAATGTTACCGTCCTTTGCACCATCCTTCTCAATGGATTACAAAATTCGCGAACAGCACTATACGTAGCAGCATAACCATCACTTAACTCCGGTAAATGAGCGAAAGGTAATACCTCGATAGTGGCAACACAATGCAACTGCAGCGCAGCCCTGTCTCTGCAAGTCGTATGTCTACAGGGTGATCGCAAAGCGGCGGTGAAGCTTCTGTTGGAGAGCGACTACAAGTACCGCGCGGGCGCCGTGGGCGCGCTGCACACGCTGCTGGCCGCCGACGGCGAGCACCAGCGCGCCTCCGACATGTTCCACGACGTGTACGAACACTACAAGGACGACGATGAGGTAATTCGTCCGAATCGACCTAACGCCAAAAAAGCTTTTGTCTGTCTCACGCATTTTGCATTGCATTCCGCTGCATGGCAGGAGGCAGGCTTGCCTCAGCTGACCATAGTGTAAAGATAACTTGTATCATGACTTTATAAAAACAGATTTATTACTTAGGATTTTTCTTCCTAAGAATTATTTGTTCTGTTAAGATTTTTAAGATATTTTTTGTTAGAAAGTTTTTTAGGACTTTTTAAAATATTCTCCACTCTAATGGTACGTTATGACGATCAAACAAATCTATAATTTTGTAACTTGCAATAATTTTTTTCATCATTTCGATACACCATGTTTCTAAGCAAGTTTCTCTTCAGTGAAGTAAAAAATTAAGAATGTAATAGACACGTCACCTTCCATAGTTCATAAGTGGTAATAGTTCATATTATTCCCCAGCGCGTCCGCTCACTACGTGGCGTGTGGGAGGCGGCGGCGAGCGCCCATGCGCGGGCGGGCGCAGGTGAGCGCGCGGCAGCGGCACACGCGGCGCTGGCCCGCGCGGCGCCCGCCGACCGCCGGAGTCTCGCGCGCCTGGTCAAGGCGCTAGTCAATGATCCCGAGCGGGCGCGCGCGCTCGCTGCGAGACTTCCGCCCATATCTGAACTAGAGGTGAGTTATTTTACACTCTTTATATAGGAACTTTTTACTGACTAACATCTTAAAATAGACAAGAAGAATAAATCTGAACCTCCTAGGCATTTCGGAAACTTGCACCGCACGAAAAGAACATAAGCGGTGCGTTTAAAATAATTGTACCAGGTTACAATATCTATGCAGCTCTCATTAACGATGCTATTTTAGTGCGTTGACCCAGTACGGCGTGCGCGTAGCCGCTTGTTGATTTAATGTAATATAATCGCAGGGGAAAATCGATGTTGATGCTCTCGAGACGTCCAAGTGGATGATGGGAGCTAAGGTGGTGAAGAAGACGGGCCAGAACAAACAGGAGCAGTCACCTGGGTGAGTTCAAACAAACACTCTTCAATGCAAAGAAAATTTATACGTTTATAGAGCACAAAAACACGACAGCGTTACTCGTCTTACCACAAGACAAATTACATTGTGCTCCACTTACAGAACGCCCGGGTCGGAGCTGGGTCAGAAGCAGAAGGCCAAACGTAAGAGGAAGACGAAGCTGCCTCCTCACGCGGACCTGTCCAAGCCTCCCGATCCGGAGAGGTACGTTTGAGGACTCGACAACACCTTAATAAGTGTTACTAATTAAATCGGTTTCAGATTTTTTTCCTGTAACATGTATAACATTTCTGTTTGAGCCCTTTGAAACCTGTTTCGAGAGTTTCATATATATATAAACTTTAACGGCTGTAACAGTTATTAAAACATGTAAACAGGTATTTTTACAGTGTAACGCCGTCACAGAACGTATGAATTGGCTAACAACACATACATACGGTTACAGTGTCTAGGTGTGCATTAAAATTAAATTTAACTACCTATAAACTTAATAAATTCACTAAATGCTTATGAAACTAAATCGATCTGAGTTAATAACTATACGCTAGATGTCGCTGTTTATTGACTTAAAACGCGCTTTCGAATCACAATTTGGTTTTAATGTCAAATTAGAAGATTGAAATAAATATAACTATAAGAAGAAATCGTTTGTGTGCCAAAACACAATCATTAAATGACTTGTTATATTTCCAGATGGCTGCCCAAGTACGAACGCTCGGCGTACCGCAAGCGGCGCGGCATCCGCCGTGACGTCATCAAGGGCAGCCAAGGGATGAGCACCACCGCCGTGGATCAGTAGTGAGTGTCTCCGGAGTCGTAGGAACTCGACGTTTGGGTCCTATATTATACCATTAAATAATTATCTATTAAATTACATGATCAAAATATGCTGTTGAAATTCGACAAAAAATCAACTATACACATCCGCATACTTACTTCTTTGGAGTCGGTAGTTGGCCATTCTCATTTGTCTCCGTGTAACAGTAAAAAAACAGTAAAGCTAACTCTGGAAACTGTTACGCACCACTAATGTGCTAGAACCACCTTTATTATTTAGGGTGGCACCACTGCCAAATCAAGTTATCAAGTGGGCATGGGTACTATCCCGTATAAATACGAAATAGAGTAGCAATGTACTGTAATCCAATGAAGCTTCGTGGGGCATCTCTTCACTTCCACAGCATAATAAGTTCAGGTCAAAAAAAGTAGTAATCAAGCAACTTGTAATCTTAAAATCTACCTTTTAGAGGCAAAAAGCAAATCATTACTACTACAAAATAATTCTCATTTCGTCAAGAGTGAGGCATACAAATTCCCTTCACGTGTTCATTTGGTACTTTAGCGTCACTGTGGACGAATTTGGAATTATTATCTGTAGCATAAAGCTTTCGTTGGCCCTTCTATGCGGCGCAGTCCATAAAGCTTATACATTTGTGTGTTAACTGTAAATACCCTTCCAGTGACATGAGCAAGCAGACGCCTACCCCGGCTGCTACAGGAGCGGCGGCCGCTAAGAGCCCGCGCCACGACCTCAAGGAGAGCGCATGGCAGCGCAAGCAGCAGCAGAAGAAGAAGGGCAAGGGGCGCAAGTGGTAGAAATATGAAAATATAAACTGTACGCACTGTCCCACACTTTTTTTATTTACCCGCCCACCCCAATTCATAACCAAATTTCGACTACAACGGCCCTTGACATGTCTACGGAGAATAGCCAATAGCCTACCACGCGTGATGTGTGCATACCCACACATGTTCTGACACAAGTGTCCATTTCCTCGTTCTTTGTATCGGTGGAGTGGTCACACGACACGAGCGGAGAGAAATCGGCCTCGCGAACGACGATCAACGCCATCATCGGACACGAGGATTCTAATCACTTTAGCCAGTGATATCGTGTATTACGATTCATATATTATTGATGATCCCTTCACACGTCAGAACATATACCCTGAGGTCGAGGTCTACGGCTGATCATACATGCTACATGCTTCTTCAGTCTTCATGGTGCCGAGTCATCGGTGTGAGAAACCCACTTTTATTACTGTTTAAATACATTTTAAAGGACCCATTGTCGCTCATGAAAACAAGATGAGACTAACGACTCCACATAGATACGTTACAATTCATCAAGCCGTTTAGTCTGCAGCAGGGAAGATAACAAGCCGACCAAGCGCGAGTCATATTCGCGCACGAAGGTTCCGTGCCACTATTGAAAACGGCTAAACATCACGTTTGTTCTATGGAAGCCCCACTTAAATATAGTTTACCCTATTTATAGTTGTTGCCACAGCTTTTTCCCTTTGATTACGCACCTAGCCTAAAAAAGGCTCATCGTGAATTCAACTTTACGTGGTCACTTTGTCGCACGCCGTCTACCGCTAGCCGCATACTGTACAGCTGATGTGCAATTATAGTAGTGGCGTACAATGTACTGTATTTGGAATACATGATACTTTTAAACATACCACAACAGGTTTACAAAAATACAAGATACACGATGTCATAATGAACTGTCATCCTAAAAAGTGCATTATTCATGATGATTGTTCATGAACATATTTTTTTGCTAAGTCAACATGTTACATGCATCATTTTAAGTCGTTTTATAAAAGCAGATTCAATTATTTTTTTATGGTATTAGAGATGCAATTGTGTACTATTGTCATGCAGCCCGCCTGCTTTCCTTCCCCGCTCCAATGGGCAACGGTCTGTATGAAAGAGGTGCATCATTTTAACATATTTTTTTGCAAAGGCGCATAATTTTAAGTTGTTTCACACCATGCACATCTTTTATATTTTTCGGAGTTTTGATATGCTGATTTTGTAGCTTGGTATTTTTGTAAATCAATGTCATACACAAAATGAATATTGAATATCGTCAACTTTATAAATCGGACCTTACATTACTAGTACGAGGGTGGATTGAAAAGTGTTCGGCCCAACCAAGAAGATAAACACTCAATCAGTTATATTTTTACTTTTCTACATAATAACCATCAAGTTCGATGAGCTATTGTCATCTCCCATTTAAAGCATTTAGACCGTTGAAAAAAACAATTCTTCCTTAGAGTCAAAATATGCGTCTACTGATGTTTCGACCTCGTCGTTTGTCGAAAATCCTCAACCTCCCAAGTGCTTTTCTAGGTTAGGGAACATAAAGAAGTCTGACGGTGCCAGAACAGGAGAATTAAGCGGATGCAGTAATATTTCAAAATCACAATTGCGGATTTCAGACATTGATTGAACAGACGTGTGAACAAGGGCGTTATCTTGATGAAACAGGACTTTTCTTCTGAGCATTCCTGGACGCTTTTCTTTTATTTCCACTCGTAAAGAACGTAGTAAGACACAGTAGTAATCAGAGTTTATAGTCTGATCCCTTACAAGATAATCATAATCACACCCTTCTAGACCCAGAATACTGAAGCCCACAAACTCGCCTTAGCTTTTTAGGGGGTGGTGAACCAGGTCTCCAATGTTTCGATTGTTGTTTTGTTATTGGCGGACAGTAATGAATCCATGTTTCGTCCATTCTCACAAACCGATTAAAAAAATCATCTGCATCGGCTTCAAATAACTCCAAACAGTCACTTGAAATAGTTGATCGCGTCCTTTTTTGTTCAACTGAAAGCAGTCGCGGAACCCATGTCGCAGACCACCCAATTCGTTGACTATGATGTTTTGAGTTCGTTTATGAGAGATGCCTATAATCTAAAGTATCTGTATAATTTTTAATCAGCGGTCTCCAATGATTAAATCAAGCACTTTTTTAACATTTTCGTCAGTAGTAGGCGTAGGTGTTCCACAGCGGGATTCACCTTCCACTCTCTACCACGCTTGAATTCTGCTATGCATTTTTGATGCATGAATAAGACAGTCTCCTAGAGTACTGACCATATCATCATGGATAGCGTTCGGTGATAGCCCCTTCCTATGGAGGTACTTAATGTTGGCAAACTGCTAAATTTGCAACATTTGCAGAAAGTATGTCCGAATGTTAAAAAAATTATAAAACCAGTCTGGACCAAACTAAATAATGTGGGTAGATTAGATTTTTAGAATTGAATGAATCTGTGTTAGGCCGAGTACTTTTCAATCCAACCTCGTATATTCACATTGGTGTATTTTGCATGCAGTTCGATTTACATCCGTAAAGAGAAAAAAGCTGTATCAGGTATGACATGAGACTAAATTTCTCAAAAAAAAAAAAAACGGGATTTTGAAGGGAAAGGTGCACAAGAGATATAAGCGAAATAAAGAAGGGAAAGCTCTTGACAAATCTCTGTATTTTAGTCTTATTCTGAATAAATTTAAAATAAAATATAAAGCATCACCATTTATTTATTAAAGATTTATAATTATCGTTTAGCATTTTTCCTCTTTGACTTTCCTGGTCTATGATTTTTCTTTTTATTATTTGGTGTGAATGATTTTGACTTAAAATTAAAAGGTTTCTTTTTAGCAGAGCTGTTGAATCCATCCATTTGACTGGAAGAGTCTCTAGTGTTAAGTTTGGAACCTTTCTTTTTACCACCAAACCCAAACTTCTTATCCTTCATTGCACGTTTTTTGTTAATCTTTCCCTTGGGGTCTTTGTTTCCTTTACTGTTATTTTTGCCCTTGTTATCATCCAAAAAGTCCAAATCTGTTGATTTTCCTTTCCTGACTCTTTTGAGTTGTTCAAGCATCTGCCTTTTATCTGCAGCTTGTTTAAGTTTTGTGTCAATCTGCAATTTAACAATAAAAACAATATAAATTAAGCCACCACATTAGTTTGGCAACTACATTCAGAACTTATGCTGTGATTAAAAAAAAATTATACAGCAAGGACCATTCAAATTGTCACAGAGCTAGGTTATCATAACCTCACGTTACACGATTACTTTGTTTCCTTGCAATAAACAACCCCCAATTAAATTATGTTTGGTGTATAAACTTGTATACATTGTACATAGTCTCAACATTTTCGCAACTCATTGTGTCATTTAAAGTGTACCACCCTTGGAATGTTGTTGGATCTTTGTGTAACCTAAGTGTAAGTTTTGGACATTTACAATTTGTTCCGAAAGTAACTAGTTTACTAATTGAAGCCAAGCCCATTGAAAAACAGCTAATTACTAACCTGTACTCTTTTAGATATTTTCTTCTGTTCTCTTAGCTGTCTTACTTTCTCAACTCTTGCCTGTGCTGCTTCTTTTGCCATTATATTCTTACGTACTTTCTGCATATGCTCATCTGTTTTCGCCATTTCAGCAAAGTAATCATCGGGCCTAAAACATAAAGTAATTATAGTGAATATATCAAATTTAAGGCCAAATTTGGTTCAATATATAACAAAAAGAATAAGAGGCCAAGAGTGTACTACGAAGTGAGAGGTACCTCCACACTGCTTGAGATAACCCGATTTACGCTACCCCATTCAATATTATATTATGAGACCTACCTTTTCGTTGGTATATTCAGCTCTTTTAACCTCTTAATGCCATCAACAACTGCTGCTTGAGCCTGACGATGGATAAGGTTTTCTCGTTTGAACTCATTTAATACTGGATCTTGAGATGGGTCATACACAGCATTACCTTTGCTGTTTTCCTTTATGTTCCTTAAAATATTACAGTATAAAAAATATAAGTTATGATAAGTAAATACACAAATTGGCTTCAATATATAGTTACAATAATCATTTTCAATAATTCCTCAACTCTAATGCAAATGCCAATCATTATCATTCCTTATCAGTCTACTGCTCAACATAGGCCTCCTTCAATGAACACCAGGAAGACCCATCTTCTGCTACTCGCATCCATCCCAGACCAGCTACTGCATGGAAATTGTCTTCCCACCTGGTGAACAGTCAATGCCAAAACAACTCTTGGTTTTGGAATATCCCTGTGCAAATTTCATTTTTCTCGTGATAGGAAAAACAAATCTCCAGCTCTCTAAGAGCTGCGCCTCCCAGAGCGTAGTTAGGATACTAGGTATATTGAGTAATTATTTTAGAATGAACAAACTTACTTTCTTCTTTGTGCAGTCTGTTGTAATTGTAGTGCAACGTCAGGGGCCATGGGCGCTACTGTTGTCATTAAATCTAATGTTTCCACCCATGGCAATTTAAGGGCGAATTCTTTTAGTTTAGCTTTCAAGTCGGGTATATTATTAACATATTTCTTTTCTACCTTTTCTATTACTTCATTTAAACCTGGTTTTAGTAAGCCCTTTGCGAATGCTTCTTGAAGCTAGAAGATATACATAGATTAAACAAATTTATACATGTGTAAATAAAAAGAAATGAGATAAAAGATATATACCTCTTCATCGGAATCTATCTCAGTATCACTATCATTTAACATAAAGTCACTCATTATTACTTGTTCTAGTAATCTGACAAGATACACAAAATATTATTAAAAAGTAACCTCAAATCCTATGTTTCTTACTTAAAACGTGCGTTGACAATTTTTTGAACTTGACAACTTGTATTGCCAACTAACAACTTTCTTTTTTTATAGTTATTGTTACAGTTTCCATTCAGCCTATTCTTATTTTATATATTACTTGCTTACATTATAATACTATTAAACAAATAGTTTAGTAAACTATTACTAAATTGTCAGAAATAAAATAATTAACAACTAATTTATTCAATTTACAAATATTTTACAATGATTAGAGCAGATAGAATTTACTGATATTAATTTTACTATGTAAGAGAGACAAACCGGACTGAGATAGAAAGAGAGAATAAGAGTCTATAGCATGCGTGTGTTCCGCTTTTATAGGCGAGAAAACTGAGTCCTCAGGGCTGCTTGAGAGAATTGGGACATGTCAGACTTATTTTGAATTTAAATTTATTTCTAACCGTATTATTCATTCCTTATATTATTTAACTATTATTTATTCTTAGTTACAATCTGGCTTTTCGTAAGTCGAGCTAGGAAACAAACACTTTTTATATGTGACACAGAAATAGTTATAAATGATGTAACACCTTAATCATGTGTGCCGTTGGGCAAAGACCTCGCTCAGCCTTTTCCAATCATCTCTGTCCTAGTCTCTAGTAAAAGTCTTGCCAGCCACTTAAACTAGTCCATCATCCTAACGGTTAAACTGCTTGTCCCAATTCCTTTAGTTTTGTTAATTTTACTCTATTTGTGTGATAATTTTACTCTATTTGTCGGACCTTCGTATAATGTGTTTCGCCCATTTCCGTTTGAGAGGTTTAACTTTAAGCGTGACATCGGCTAATTGTAACCATCTGTTTTCAATTGTTTATCTTATCTAATATTTTCTAATCTCGATGGTTTACCTCCAGTCTGTTACATCGTGAGTGTTAGTAAGTGCCCAACTTTGACTTTCATAAGTTAAAATTGCAAGGATACATGTACAACAGTTTTTTCTTCATGTGAATGCTTGTTTGACTATTTTTCATTACTGTTTCAAAGGACCACTACCGTTGCCATCCATGTGTTTATCACTCCTCTATCGATTTCTTTAATTGTTGAATATTGGTGAGATCTTAATGTAATCTGTTACATACTCTAATATTATAATATTATCAAGTTTTTAAAAGTACCCGAAGAATTATAATTTTAGTCGTTCCGATGTATTATAATGTCAACTACGAATCTTAAGTATGTTATATGTTTCCGTTGATATTAAGGCCCATCTGTATACATTACAGCTACCTAAAAACCTCTTCCAGCACTGCTATAAATAGCTATGGTGACGGGGATGTTTCCCTGTCGTACCCCTCTTTTTATATCTATCGGTGGTCCTTCTCTCTACAACTTTACGCGTACAAGGTGTAGAACATAAACATACGCGTATATTTATGTTCTACACCTTAACTTTTCAATGCGTACCATATTTTTGCCTGCACCAGCGAGTCAAGACTAGTTGCCTTTAAAACCTACATGATCTCTGGGCTGGTTTTCATTCAACGTTTTAGTAATGTGGTTTAGGATTAACTTTGCAAATATGAAACTACATGAAATATACTTTGTTGTGTACCCAACAGATATGTGTACATGTAATATAATAAAACAAAGCAGTTATTGTAAGGTACATGTTATGTACACAAAAGGCGGTCTTATTGCTAAGTTAACAATTTCTTCCAGACAACCTTGTGTGTGAAAGAATACAAACAAACAGCAGGGTAGAAAGTTACGAAAATAATGAAAGACAACATTATTCGTGCAGTGCGCCCCCGACTTCTGATTTTAATTGCCTCTGTTTTACTGGATTGAGACATAACCCATGACTCACTCCACGATGTGTTTACAGTGAGATCACTACTAAGCTAATGGCATCCGATAGTCCCTCGAGGAAGTTTGTTTATAAATTTGAAGGTCATCAGCATGTTGATGATAATTAGAAGAAACGGACATAGATACATTATTTATAAAAAGCGCAAAGGGAAGATGAGACAAAACACCACCTTGAGGAACCCCAGAAGCAATATCAACCCATTCCGAGAAATTACCGTCGATCTGAACTCCCTGTTTCCGGCCATGTAAGTAAGCGCGAAGCCAACTAGCTACTTACATATTAAGGAATACGAGAATACTGAGGAGAATTTCGTGGCCTACAGTGTTGAAGGCATTACTAATGTCGAGTAAAGTCAGTATTGTAAGCTGATTATGATCCTTGCCCAGTCTAGTATCCTCAGTGATCTTGGTGGGAGTGCTATGACCAGGTCGGAAGCAAGATTGAAATGGGTTCAGAATAATGTTCTTAGAAATAAAGAAGTGAGTTGTTCATGATCCAATCACTCCAAAACTTTATAAAGGAAGGGTGAAATGAAAATAGGACCATAGTCAGAAAAGGATGTAATTTTATTTTTTTCGGGCAATGGGATGACATTCGCCTCTTTTCAGATAGCTGGGAAATCACAAGATTGTAAAGAAAAATTAAATATATGAAATAGTATTGGCACAATTGTATCCAGGATAGTGGTTATCATTTTACGTCTAACCCTATCTGTACCAACAGCATTGGACGGTATAGACAATGTATTTCTCTTTACATCACTCATAGAAACTTTATTTTTACAACTACATATTCGACATGATGGGTCTGTGATTGACTATATCATTCATGATACCTTTCTTGTGTACAACAATGATTGAGGATACTGACCATTCTTTTGGTATCAATTCAATTTATAAAATCATATCGAAAAACTTCAGTCAGGAATGTTATTTTACATATGAAATGAAGCCTAGACCTCTAGAGTCTTGTCTACTGTCTGTGTGCTGATTGCGTTTTCTACCTCACGTCTCATTGTTTAAGGTACTTCGTTAGTGTCTGGTGTTTGTATACTCTCACATTTTGACTGTTTCGAGTACAGGCCTCTCTAGTAGGCACATGCAGTCCTTATAATGTCGGGTCTTCAAGTGTCAGTTCACAACTTTCTTTTAGTTTGGGAAGCCATTCAAAGTTTTGTTGATGCTTATTAATTGCTTTCTTAGTGTCTCAGATTTTTTTATATTAGGCTTCCGAATCTATACAATTTCCCAACTGTGTGTGTGTGTGTATGTATATGTGAGTGTTTGTATGTGTGTGTGTGTGTGTGTGTGTGTGTGTGTGTGTGTATGTGTGTGTATGTGTG
>JAFELO010000210.1:162643-206231 GCA_017140195.1 Eumaeus atala
TGTGTGTGTGTGTGTGTGTGTGTGTGTGTGTGTGTGTGTGTGTGTGTGTGTGTGTGTATGTATGTATATATATATATATATATATATGTGTGTGTGTGTGTGTGTGTGTGTGTGTAAGTACAATTATAGTGTGTGATTTTGTAAGCAAAAAATAACAGGTACTTAAACCAATAAACCAATGTTAGGCTTTTTTTTGGTTTGTGTTTAATAATTTGGTAAAAATTGTATTAGTATTCAACATGACATTAGTATGCACGTTGTTCTATTTGGTGTTACTTTTACGAGGGATCACTTTATGGTTTAATACTCAAGGGTTCGAACCTTCGTTTATTCTGTTTTATTCTTTGGTCTATATCTGGACTAATATTTAAAAGAAAAGGAAAATAGCTCTATGTCGCCCATAGATACTAAAATGAATTTTGTAATCTATTTACAAGTACAATACTTAATTTCATTTTCGAAAAGAAGTTGTTAAGTTATCTTAACGGCACATAATATTTTCGTACGTTTTAATTTAGGTTTGGTATTTTTCTTAATATTGGACATTTCTTTTTTTGCATTAATGAAATATATTTTAAGAGGTTTGAAACGACCGGAAATAGTAAGTACTTCGACATGTTCGTGAAACCCCCCGTTGTTTTGTATCAAGAAAATGCAATGGCCGCCATCTTCGACTCTTGTAAATGTTTTGATCGTAGTTTCGGACTTTGAAGTTTATTTCATGTATGCTATGTATTTATTGCATAAAAATCGATTAGCTACATCGAAGATATTCGTAATTTAATTGTGTACAGGTTAGTACTTCTTTCTAGAATCATTTTCTTGCAAAGTGTTTACATCTGGATTTCGTATCGTAGTTTAAGGCGCTTTTATACATTTCTAATCATATAATAAGTATTTTCATTTGTATTTAATCTTCACTTTCTTGTACTGTCTTGATAGATATACTTTAATCTTTTGTCGTAAATTCAGTATACTTTATTTTACATTATATACTGCATTTAAATTATTTGTTGAGCTAATACATAATGTTTTTAATTTCACTTTTGATACTATCACGTTAAAGCATATCTTAGGCTGTAAATCATCTTAAAGGTTAGTGTTTACTTTTTTGATGTTTAGAGACATAGTTTCATAGCACAATAATGGCGGCAGTGAAGTTTAACCTATCTTATTTATTTGCTATTAAACTTGTAAAGCTTTGCATATCTGTACCATATTTAGTGTTTTTACGTATATTTGATCGTAGGTAAAGAAATTATGTGACTTTTAATTGTATTCTGGAACAATGACCTCGATTGTCATGTCGTATTTATGGACTAAAAATATATCCAAGAATGTAGAATTGTGATCAACTCGTTACTTTGGAGATATTGAAAACGGATGCATAAAACGGCGATTTTCAATTGCAGTCGTATGTGTTAACACGGAGGCCTAGTGCTCTTCAACTCATCATCTCGGGGTTGTCCCAAGATGGTATTCTCAGCATGTCAACTACATCAGAATGTGAACGAACGGTCCAACAAGTAAGTTCACCAATATACATTTGTATACATATGTCTACACATTCAGCAATAATTATTTAGAAATAACCTATCACATTACATGCCTACATGTATAGCTTAAAATTATGTTTGTTTGCATTTAATTATGTTAAAAACATGTACATGTCCCACAAAACAAATGTCACATACTCCCTTTTCCTCCCTACATAACCTAATAGAGAAACTAGATGTAAAATAAACTATAAAACACCTACTGTTGTATTATTATTGCCTTTTTAACATCTAAAATATCCTTACAGGTTTAATTATGGTAAGTAGTTATCTGTAAAATATAATTGACATCTAAATTTTCCCTTTCCTTTATCATAAAGTATGAAACTAGGGCACTGCATATAGGACATTCTTATATTGAGTAACATGTTTATAACATGATAATTTCAATCACAGATACATTTTTTAGACTTTACTTTGTTGATGTTAAAAGTATATATGTAAAGATGACTTATCAATATCTATATAACTTAAGATATTTTAATGCATTTTGCCTTGTTACAGGATTACGGGCCGACCACCTCCAATGAAAGCATATATGAACATGTGTTTGACCACAAATTAATTGAAAAAATGGATGTGTCTAATGCGAGACCTCAAGTTCTAAACACAAGAGTTATCACTCAGGGTGACCTTGAGCCTGATTCTACAAATCCTGAAAGCATTATTCATTCAATACATAATATTGATACAAAAGAAACAAAAACTATAAAATATATTGGAGATCTTGAAAAAAGAATAGTTCATTTTGAACAACCAGACATTGATAATGTAGGCCGTTTGCCTTACCCTATCATGCAAGGCACAGATGATTTGGAAGATGGTAACTATGGGGAGAGTACTGCTACACTTGTCCAAGCACCTTTGAATACAGCAATTGTTCACAATGTTACAAAACTTCCACAAAATTTTACAATTAATGTAGATGCAGCTGTTGGTAATATAGCAGCCATACAAAATGTGTCTCAAGATGTAACAGGAAATCAAACATATTTTACTATTCCAACTATACTTACAACTAGCACTGCTGCTGATAAAAATGAAGAAAACAGACAGTCAGGAGTGTCACAGATCATTCTCACAAGTGAAAGTTATATGAATGACACGAATACAAATCGTAGAGGGAATATTATAACGGAAGCAAGCTATGTTGGTCGTCAAAAAGCATCTAAAGTTCAAATACTGAGCAATATCTCAATACCAAAACAATATGTTGCTCAAGGCAAAGAAATAACAACACCTGTATATGGACAACAAAATCATGTGTATAACTTAGTACCTACAAAACATGTAAGTAATAACATGTTGAGTACAAAACCGCCTAAGAGTCAGGCTATAATTGGTGCCACCACCATGACTCAAACTGCTATAAACAACAGCCCAGTGAAGAGTGTGCCATACAGCCATACATACACTAAAAACACCAACTTAAATAAAGTTAACAATGGTGCTAATTTAAATGCAATTGTTGCAGCATCATCTTGCAACACTCACTGTCATATTTTATCCAGGGTGGTGTCTGGTCCAAATAAATTATCAGTACATTCTGGAAGAAAAACAAATGCACTAAAAAGTTCTAAAAATTCTCAGAATACTGGACAGGGCAAGAATCAGAGATCTATAAAAATTATACAACAGACTGGAAATGCAAATAAAACTGAAAATAAGACATGGCCCGTAGCTAATGTTACATATAAGGGACAAGCTAATTATAGTGTAGAAACAAGCACATCAATGGTAATACAAAAGATTGGTAGTCCTGCTAACAAGAATCCACAACCCATAGCTCTCCAAAAAGTTCCTAAAGGAGAGCATCTGGTTCTACAGTCACCCTGTGGGCCAGTTTTGATATCAACTGCTCCACTAAGTACTAGCTTAGCTAAAGGTCCGCATTATGTACAATCTGGATCTAGCCCAAATCTTCAGTATGTTCAAACATATGGATTGGACAATCAGCTCTCTTCTGCCCCTCAAATATCAGCTAACCAGCAGCTGACGGCACAAATATTACAATCATTATCACAACCAAAGCTCATGTTACACCAGAGTCCTACTGCTCTCGTTCCTGTGAAAGGCAGTATAAGTCCAATATTTAGTACATCGGATGAGCCTATTGGAACAAAACCAACAAATCCTAAAAGGATTGTCTTGTAAGTAATATTAATTTAATTATTTGGCTTTTATAGGTATATAATATTTATAATTTTTTTGTGTGATTCTTAATGAAAGTTTGATGTTGATAGCGTTAGGATATAAAAGGTAATGCTGCAGCATACATATATTTATTCAACAATAATTGATCAATTAATATGAGTAAGCTAGTTATTATGTCCATAAGAACAAGCTCATTGAGATGTATTATTTAAATAAATAATGTGTGTGAATGTCTTATAGACATGTAAATTTTTGTTAATGTTTTAACAGATATACTAGTTGCACTATGTTTTAGTTTGGTTACTATTTAAAACAATTTTGTTTTTTGCAATCCTCATTCCAATGAAATTAATTTCTGTTGATGAAAAAGTGTTAAAATTTTGCTTTAAGTAAACTGTCAAAAGGAATTATAGATTTTATGAATATACATACAGTATAGTAACAAAAATAATATATTTTTGTAGTATTAATTGTGTCATACAAGCATTGCGAAGGAACATTCCTAGTATTCTATTATTTTTTAAATATTATTGAGTGTCACATTATGACTTATGACAAATTTAATTGGTAATGATTTTGTTTTTAATATATGTAAAAGCAAGTAATTTAAATATTCTTTTAATCTTGCAGTGGGGATAAAACTACTTTGATGACAGCAGATGATATAATTGGAGTAGAAGAAAGACCAAACCTATCTGAAGAACTACTTAAATACTCATTTGAGCCCTTGGCTTTTGTCATGCTTGATCATACTTATGCACTACAAGCACAGAAGCTGCCTGCTCCAAGTACACCAACAAAAACTGAAGTGACAACATCACCAATACTATCTACCATCACACCACCAATCCCATTATCTTTGCCGATGAGTCCATTGAAGAGAATATCACCAACTGTCATAACATGTGCATCTAATGATCCACCATCAACAGTAACTACAACTGCCATAGGTGTTCCAACAGTGGCAAATTTAAATACAGATATTGGGAATACAATATTCAAGCCGCAGCCTCTACTCCCACAAGATGATGATAATACTTCCATCATATCATCAGTAGAAGGCGAGAGACGGCCGCCAGTTCCTGGAGGCAGTGACACGGAGACTGCACCAGAAGGAGAAGAAGAGGGTAAAACTAGATGTATCTGTGACTTCACCCATGATGATGGATATATGATATGTTGTGATCGTTGTGGGGAATGGCAGCATGTAGATTGCATGGGTATAGATAGAAACAACATACCAGATGCATACATGTGTGAACTCTGTCTACCGAGAACAATAGACAGACGTCATGCACGTATCATTCAACTTCGAAAAAGAGAAGAGCTTAGTGCACTTGGTGGTTCAGATTCAGATTCTAACGAATGTTTAACACTTATTCCTGGTCAGCGAAGAAAGAGATTACTGACTGTTACAACTTATACAAATACAAGTGGATCATGTGTAACAACATACAACTCCAGTTTACCTGTGTTACCTCCATTGCCACAACCATCACTTCCAGTACCTAAGAGAGGTCCAAAGCGTCCCAAGAAAACTGAAATGGTGAGAAAAGTTACAAAACGGAAACTCACTGAAAAGAGGGTGAAAAGGAAAAAAGAATTTATGTTGAATAAAAATAAATACAACTCTAGTATATCAAGTCAGACACATTGGCGTGACTTGTTTGAGCTGGCGATGACAAATCATTACAGCCCTGAATTGAGAGCAAAAATAATGAAATATACTAATAAGCTTGGCAATACATCTAACATGGCAGCCGCTATAACTGCACATCTATGTACAACTGTGCCACATGCCGGAGGAAAGATACTTATTGCTACAAAAGATCTGAAAGAGAATACACCAGTCATAGAGTTACGAGGCAAATACATGCTTTCAAATCAACATAGACCCCAACTGCAAAATTCAGCCCGAGCTGGCAGTCAAAAGCCGGGTCCATTTGTATTTTTCTATAGGTTGCCCAAAGATAACACTCAAATATGTATTGATACTAGGACTTATGGTAATGAGGCAAGATTCATACGGAGGTCATGCAAGCCCAATGCAGAACTCCAACATTGTATTGTCAAAGGAGCGCTGCATGTATATTTGGCTACCATTACTGACATTCAATCTAACACAGAAATAACAGTAGGTCATGACACTAACGGAAGCAAGCAGCCATGTGCCTGTGGAAATCCAAAACACTGCAAGATCAATGGTTTAAATACACTTCCAACTAGAAAAAGCATTGATTACACTCAAAGAGAAAAGAGAAGTAGGAATAGATGTTTAAGTACATCCTCTCCAATATCACCACCACCGACTGTGACTACACCCATAAAAGAGATGTCTCCACCATTTACCCGTATAAAAACTGAAATTAAAACTGAAAAGAAATCTCCAATTAAGCATGAATTCCCACCAATGTCACCACCTAAGGAATCATATGTACCTTTCCATTATAATGAACCTGTTAAATCTGAGCCCTTTACAGACTTGAAATTCAAGGAGGAAACTCAAGAGTTTGATCTCACAGCAAAGGAGGAAATGAAGTCTGATTTAGACGAACCTGATTCTGTTAAAAGTGAGGTTGAGGATGAGTTTGAGAAGCCTATACTTGAAAAACCTATAATAGAACCTGCTATACCTGAACCAGAAATTGAAAAACCTAAAGAAATAAATGAAGAAGAAACAGAGAATATTAAATCCCCAGAACCCGTCACGCCAATTGCAGATCCAGTTCCAGATAAAATTGAAGAAGAACCAGTTAAGGAAGAAGAAAAGGAGGTAATAGAAGAACCTAAAATTGAAGAGGAGAGACCTGTGACGAGGGAATTTGTCGCAAAATCAGCATGTCATGATAGGTCATCTCGTTCTAGCCGAACATGTCCCAATCAGTCCCAAGACTCACTGGATGAAAAAACGGACGATTTGCAAGACCAAGTTCGCTTAGCAGCTAAAGAGAAAGAAAAACGCAAAATGGTAAATAAAAACCCTTTTTATATGTATATACATACAGTCAGCACCAAGTAGTGAACTTTAGATTTCCAATGAAAATGATATAGTCTTATCAAACATTTAATTTTCTTCTATTACTTTGTTGATACTGTTAAGTGAGTAAACATTTGGAGTGAATGTATACATGCTGTGTACAGTAATGTTTTGAAATCTCGATAAGCTTCGGTTGCTGATTGTACTTGGATATAAATATTGTAATTACTCATTAAAATTAATGTTCAGACTCGCGAGGAGCGTAAAATGGAAGCAATAATGAAAGCCTTTGAGAGAATGGAAAAAGCTCAACAGAGGAAACAAGAAGTGAAGGAGAGACAAAAGAGAAGGGAATCCGATCCTCACCCCACTAATCTAATGGAGAGGGAAGATGAAGACGACATGCACTGCAGTACCAAAAAACGGAAAAGGTAAATTCTATACAAGCTGATAAATTCTATACAAGCTGATAAATTCTATACAAGCTGATAAATTCTATACAAGCTGATAAATACGTAGTGTGTTCAACAAGTATCGCGAATTTTGTGTATTTTCAAAAATTATTCACGTATAAGTGAATATCAATTTTGTCCCCTTCAAGGTAATGGGATATTACTATACTAATACTAAAGGTAATGGGACCCCTGGGATATTATACACTTTTGCGAACGTTTTTTCCAATCTTCGAAACACTTTAAAAAAATTTTTTTTTGTATGTTGTTCAGCTAGTCCTTCGATGACGTCTTTATTGCGTCAATCGTGCCGTAGCATCGTTCTTTCATGGGCCTCTTCAGTTTCGGGATCAAGAAAAAGTCAGAGGGGGCAGATCTGGGGAATACGGTGGTTGCAGTTATCATTAGTGTGTTGTTTTTGGCCAAGAAGAGATATGAGAAGAGTTTTGCGGCGACCCGTCTCATGCTCATATTGTCGTATAAAATCGAATGGTACGTGCCAATCGATATGCCTAGGTCCTCGCCAATTTCTCTAACGGTGATCCGACGATTGGCCAATACCATTTTCTTCACTTCATAAATTTTTTTCGTCAGTTGTTGAAGTGCACTCTCTTCGTCGTTACATCGTCTCGGCCTTCTGGAAACATTTTGAAGGACCGATAAACGTCGGTCCTTTTGTCTAAAGTAGCTTCACCATATGCCACAGTCAACATTCGAAATGCATCCGCGCACTTTATTCCGTTTTTCATACATGTTCTTTGTTCCATTTTTTTGAGTAGGTAAAAATAGAAGACGAACCAAAGCACGTGCAAGCAAAGCAGCTTTCAACAATTAACTGAACATTCAAAATGGCCGAACTTGTCAGCATAAGTGAGAGACATATGTACCAACATAACGCCACAAAAATTCGAATATTACATATATACCCGCGAAAATTCAAAATTCGTGATATTTTTTGAACACACTTATTAGAATATTGACATAGTAATGATCCACAAATGGTTCAATTATTTTCGTTTGTTTTGCATGAAAAAGCATTTTTTCATAATTAGATAGGAAGACATTATTAATCGATAAATAATATCACCAGGCTTAATTTTTTTTAACATTACATATCTGGCAAAAAATACAAAAATGTAATGGAATACACCAGATTTATTGAAATTATTTATTTAGTGTGCGCTGAAATCTATTGATAATATAATAATAACTAAAAATATTTTACACGAAACCTATAATAAATAGGCTGCTTTTAACTAGGGTAATACTAGTGAAATATACTCATTAATTTTGTGTAGGAGGAAAGGCCGAGCGCGTACGGCGTCTCAGTCTAACCGACGGCGTCTGAACTCTGCTGACAGCGACATGATGACATCTGGTGACGAGGCGCATGCTGACCACGACGCCCACGCGGACGACGCTAACGATACTCCAGACGCCCACGACACGCCAGACGCACACGAAGCTTCAGAAACTCACGACACCACAGATGGCTTAGCACCGCGGAGAGACTCAATCAATGAGGTACTACAGAAGTACATACCAGGCATACATATTGATTATAAAAAGTTTCGATATTAAATATGCTTATTTTTTACAGGATCTTGGATTAAGTTCAGCGTGTCTGCTAGTTGAGGCGGCTGTGGGATCCGTTGAATCGGCATTCAAACTTCCTAAAACTAAAAAGACCATGGCCACTGAGTGGATAGGGCGGTCCCCTGACCGCACACCATCGCCTTACCACTCACCTTACAGACCTACATTAGTATCTGCACCCTCCTTGGAAAGCTTGGTCCGGGTTGCTTCAACTATGATTGGTGACCTTAGTGGCAGCCAAGACTTCCAAGATGAGCCTAAATCACCACCTAGAACCCCTGGAAGAGACAAATATAGACCACCTAAGAAAGCTAAGAGGATAACGAGGAGTACACCTATGGTTGAGGCCCAAGAAATTCCTCCAGTGCAACATAGTGCCAAGAAACGATGGCTAAGACAGGCTATCAGCGAAGAGAGCGATTCGCCTAATGCAGGTAATATATTTCTCATAGTCACCGTTAACTTAAACTACTTTTGTAATGTGCTTTATTTCTATTTCAATATTAGACACATTTGTTTCAGAATCACCTCCAAGTGAAGTCATCACAGAGATCATCACGCCATTGAAGAAGAGGAGGCTGGCGCGAGAGTCACTGTCCTGTGACCAGAATGTTGTGCAAGTGAGTTGAACCAACAAGTAGAAAAGTCAGTCCCTATATGTGAAGATCAAGTTGAACACATGTAGGAGATCAATTGTTTTGACACTCATTGAAAGAGGTCTTGTTTTTGTATTTGTTTTGCAGTAGACTAATATCTACTAACTTGGTATATTGTTTGCAAGAGTAATTTTTACAAACATTGGTTTCATGAGATTTAAACTTGCTTCAGTATGAATATTAGCAAAATTGGAAGACTTCAATTTTATTCATACAGATATTGTAGTTGATTCACATCAATGTTTATATATTGGAAAAAAAATATAAGCTAGATAAAATTAAGCAAAACTTATTATACCTTGAAACTTTTTTTTTTTTTTTTCAATTTTTTAGGTAAATGTTAATCTGTAATCTTATTGTGTCGTAATGTTATGTTATGCATTTAATTGTATAAAATATTTATATGTGAAATGATATGTTTAGTGTCATGAAGAATCTTCACCATCATTAGCCCTGGAAGATTCTCCAGTCAAAGACGACTCGCTGTTGCATCACTACAAACACAACATGATGGATATGTACAGTAGGGACCGGACACGCTCAGACAGTGGACAGGGCTCCGACGACCAGTGTAATATTGACCATGACCTTCTGAACGTCAACATCCGGGTGCCTCATGATAGTGAAAATATCAGACGTATAATAGGAGTGCCCACACCAGAGGAGGAAATCCCCGAACCCAACTTAATAAAACCAGAGGATCTTCAGATAAATAATAATAATTTAGAGCCAGAAGAGAGCAATTATAACAGTGTAGTGCCTATGGATATTGATACTACAGTCATAACTCAGACTAAAATAGAATCTAATGAGAACTGTAATGAAGTTAAAGGACTGGACAGTCCAAATGATAAGGTAAACAGCTCCCAGTCGGCTGACACGAGTGGCAACTCGTCTCCACAGCGGGATGAAATGGACGATATACAGAAGAAAATTCACTCTTTTCACACAGAGAATATACTGATATTGAAAAGTAGGAATAAAAAACCACCCAAGGAAAAGCGGAAAAAGGTCAATTTGAATTTCGATCTCAGCATGGTGGACGATCAAATCAGTATTCAGTTGCGGACTGAAAATACCAGTCCCAAGTGCCAGGAAATTAACGGGGACCTACACGATGATACCAACTCTCATGATGATGCCAAGTTACATGTATCTCCGGAGAACATACCACTGCCACCAGTCGAGTCGATACCGTTACCCCCTCCACCGGAAAATATACCTCTTCCAGAGGAAAGCACTCTCATACCAATTGTGCCTCCTCCAGAGACTATCCCTCTACCAGAGGAGCCCATGAAACCGAACAGACCCCTATCAAAACCAAAAAAAGTGATCTCCCCTCCACTGGTGACAGAAAAGCCAGAGGAAAAAGACGATAGGCCTTCAGTACTGGACAACACAACGACTCTACCATTCTCAAGCCGTTTCAGCTCAACGGGCTTGTTCTCCGGAATATTCAGTAACATGTCCAACACATTCAAGATCGACACTTCCATAAATGACAACATACCGAATCTTTCCGTAATTAAAAGTGCAATAGATAGGACTACAAGTACAGACGGTCGGTTGTTCGAGGACAGTATTAGCGCAGTGGATGATTTGAAAAGTGTACAAGAGATATTGACTCGAGTGAACAACATGGACTCCAATAACAGTGTGCTTCTGTCGGGAGTGTTACGTAGTACGAAGCCGGCGGCGTCGCCGGTCCGTGTGGCCCCGGCGCCGGGTGCCGCTCGTTGTGCCTCGACGTCGCCCGGGGTGACGCTGGTGCAGCCCGCGTCGCCCGCGCCTGCCGTGCACCCGCAGCCAGTGCGCACGTACTGCTCGCGGGCGCTCGACCCGCGCCTCAATCCGCCGCCCGTGGACAAGCCCAAACCAGTCAGAAGGAAAGTAAGTAATAGTCAGTACTACGAGTTATATTTGCTCGCAGCATCTTTGTTTATTCGTAGCTTTAGTCATCAATTGTTCTATCACCAAACTCCTGCCTTTTATATATTATGTTAAGAATTTAATAAGGCCTGGTACCTACAATATTATTTTTTAAAGGCCAAATGTGTTGGGTCCTGCAAATTCCTTAGACACTGGAGTACACTGCCTCAGCTATGTCTACAGCAGGGATTGCCAGCCTTTTTTTAGGTCGCAGTTAGCTTAGTCTTGGCATTTTGTTTGTTGTTGTCTAGTTCTCTATAAATATATCGCATTAGCTGTATAACGAACACTATGTACAACTCGCAGCTCTCGATCAGCGAGTACCGCCTCCGACAGCTGGGCTCCAGCGGCGCCGGTGACGAGGCGGAGGGCTGCTCGGAGGAGGCGGAGGAGTGGTCGCGCTCGTCCGCTTCGCTGTCGCCGCAGCGGCTGGACGCGGCCGCCGCCGACGACCTGGAGCTGCGTCTGCACCGCGACCTCAGCACGCAGCCGCCGCCCGGTGAGTGCAACGATACGACCAAGACACGGCGACTCGGTGAAACGAAGTACGAGGAGGGACCTCTCAGTCCCTCTGGCCATGATAATAATAGTTAAGTTAGC
This sequence comes from Eumaeus atala, assembly GCA_017140195.1. Classification (NCBI taxonomy): domain Eukaryota; kingdom Metazoa; phylum Arthropoda; class Insecta; order Lepidoptera; family Lycaenidae; genus Eumaeus; species Eumaeus atala. The sequence continues at coordinate 174,564 of JAFELO010000210.1, forward strand.
TGTTACAAACACTCTCATGTCGGGATGCATCCCTCTCATCTGCGGGAGAAAGGCCCCCCCCCCCGTCGCTTCCTCTTTCGACAGCAAACCTTTATTCGTCGCTAGACGAGCACTCGTAGCAATCCGATGAATATTGGGCTTCTCTTCGCATCCACAACAAAAATTCACGTCCCAAAAAAAAAAAAGAAAAAAAATGTGATACGAAAACGTGTCACTCCGGAGAGAAATATGCCGCGGCTTTCCTATACACCGACACAGCCCACGACCGCGCAGATACAGTGTCCTCGCACCTCATCTCCATATGTACCAGCGTTGATTATGCTATATGTATATAATATGCTAATCCTAGCTATATACTCGTTTTTAACGCTATACTCTACGACGTATTTTGTCGTTACTGGAAGTCGAGTACTAGATCATTTTCAGCGCACAAATGTCAGCACGTTACCTTATCTCAGCTAAGAACTAACCTTAAAGCTAACGTGTTTGGGTGAGGTTTTGCAGCACGTGCGTAGTTTTGTATTACCCAATTTTAATTCTTTATTACTTTAACGTTTGCTATGGCTGTTCAGCCATAGTTACAACAGGTTTCAAATTTATATCTATTGATAGATTTAGAGATCTAGTAGTTATCAGAAGAGACTTAATTCTCTAATTATATTTATTTTTCTTATAGGAAGTTATTATTGGCTGATAATGATATTATTGCAATATCTTGATTTTATTATCATTTAAACTGATATAGACACATCTTCAATTTTTTTCGTAAGAGATGAGCCAATTCAATTTTTTTCGTAGCCTGTGGCCCATAGGAGGGAAAGAGAAAAGGAGGGCAACGCATCTGCATAACCTATGGGTGTCGGTGGTAATCAATACTTCGATTGCTCACTTGCCCCCTGTAATTTTAAAAATATTTGAATACTATAAACCCCCAACGGTCGACACCCGCACCGGCGACCACAGAGGCGATGCTACAAAACGAAGATTACGAATATTTAGCAAATAAATACGAGTGTGCTTTTAAGACCACACGTCCGAAGCAAAACCGGTTTAGTTAATCTTAACTCGCTCATAACCAAAGAGAGAAAAAGAGAATTGGTGCTCGCACCTATTCTCACTATCCATATCTCCTTCCATCTTCACTAACTTATATCTCCCTCTGAACTTCCGTAGGCCTCGTTTTCGTAACGCTCGCATCACGCACTCAAAAGCTTACCACCAAGCTTGCGTAAATAAGTTATATTTCAAAAAGCATATAAATGCCTGCCACGTTTTTAGCCATAAAATGTTGACTTAATCTAGAAAGGCGTACAGAACAATGTATCTCAATTGTATTTTTTAATCTCATTTTGATTTGGTGCCAAGAGTTAAATACACACAGGAGACTAATTGCGTACGTACCGAGACGCAGAATTAGTGTACAGTGCACCTACATCGCCTCGACATTTTACTCGCTTGCCAACCCGCTACGGATGCCCATTACTACGTACTAATAATATAAAACTGAAAAGTTTGTTTGTTTGAACATGCAAACATCAGAAACCTACTGGCCCGAAATAAAAATATTTGTGTGTCCGTAAAGCGAGAAAAGCAATAGGCTTATATACCACGACGATGTGACTATTGGGACCGGCGTTATGCGGATGAAACCGCGTTAAAACCTAGTGATATTTTGTATGTATATGTATTGTTGCACTCAAAAAATAGTCGAACGTAGATGAAATAATAAAATGTATATATGTTCACTGACACTCCATCCTCCTATTGGGTATTGGGCTGGCACGACCGAGGTACCTGTAGCTCACTTGATCCCGCCGTAAAGTGACTCCTACGGTGTCGCAGTTCGGGTGGTTTGTGAGCAGCCGGTGGCCCATGTGGGGGTGGCGAGGTGAAAGGAAGGCCAACGCATCAGTATAATAATGCTGTATATATAATGTTCATGGCTCGTTTATCCCTCTATACCATAAAAAAAATGCGATTTATCACGTCGATCGTTCACCAGGTGGAAAAACGATCTCCGTGCAGTAGCCGGTCCGGGATGAATGCGAGTAGCAGGAGATCGGTCGTCTTGGCGTTCATTGAAAGAGGCCCATGTCCAGCAGTGGACTGATGATGATGATGATGATGACACATAATCGTAGGAGTGAATTGAATACTAGTGTCATTACTTCTGACTCGCGCTTGACTGGGGAGGGGCACCGCTTGATCGTACAATACTGGCGTCATGTGGCGCGTGTGCTGCGTGTCGTGCAGAATGCGAGAGCCCCGGGTCCCGATAACCGAAGTTATGTTTGGGTAAAGGACATTTTATGCTTGGATCGTGCGGAAGCATAAAGCATAGCCCACCAGACAGGCGTCGGTAGTCACTAAATACTGCTTGTCGCCTTTTTTATACAATATAAGTAAGCAATCGAACAGTCTGAACATTTAGGTGAGTTCCGACACCCATAAATGTCCACATAATTTACAAATATGTTGTCTTCTTTCCTTATTTCGCTCCTCCTCATTTCAATAGGCCACCGAAAACTCACAGACGGCACAAAACCCAACAGCGTAGATGTCAATTAGAGTACGTGTCTTGAGGCTACACAGAAACTAAATAAAACTCTCGTTTCTATTTGTTTTACTATACCTACCAATAGTGTTTGTGCGTTAAGCATAATGCGGGTGAGGGGTCCTCTAGTCTATTATTCCTTTTAAACAATGAATATTAATTAAGCCCCGGTCGCGGCGCACATGTGTGTGTAAACACCTACACTCGCGCGTGCGTGTATACGTGTAGGGGAGCGTACACAGCGAGCGCCTCTCAAGGTCGTGGCTCCATCGACATTCAACTGTAAACGATCTACATTTTAATAATTCGCAAGCGCGCATTTGTGTGCTCAACGATATAGTTTCATTGTTATTTAGCAAACGAGCTGCAAAATAAGGGGATGGACAGTGACGTCGATGTGCATTGACATGAAGGCTGACCACATGTTACAATTCCATTTCGATATATTGTCAGCTGACAACGACACTAGTCGTTGTCGCACTGTAATGAATCGTTTTCTCTCGGAGATACCTACTACTTGTTGTCGGCGCTATTGCTCTCGCATCTTCAGTCCATCGGACTAGCGAATTTTTTGTGCCTTCTGGTTTAGGGAGACGATAGGGGGACGGAATGAGTCCAAATGCCACGATAAGTTGTGACGCCATCACCCCCGAATTATAAGTCCTTCAACGGCCACGCGACATGCCGCTGCAGTGTAGGAAGAACACTTGTCGAGAATAATTCCCTGGTCGTGATTTCGCGATAATGCATCGGCATTGTGCTTTTCTTCTTATATTACATGTGAGAACTCACCGCATGAAACGCCACATCGTGGCTCTCACTTCATGTCGGTATCATGTAAGCAAGACGTACCTTTTCCTGCCCGCCCTTTGGCTGCAATACAGCACGGCACTACATCTTACTAACTGCCCCATTATTCAGGTATGAATCCTTGTTGAAAGTACGCCATATTGCATTCAATAAACAAACTCAACGTGGCAAGATACCAAATGATGTGTCGACCTTGAGAGGCATTTAGTCATTCTGTAGATAAGTAATTATGACATTATTAATATTCGCATTTAATCAAATGTACTGAAGTGCTTCTGTGGCAAATTTTTGTGATCATCATTAACGCTTTAGCAGTCCCCTGCTCAACTCCGTTTGCTCCCAGTACCAGTTACGTTAGTCTTATTCGTGCAAGAGGGTTTGGGAGTTAACTTCGTAAGGAACGATGGTATGAAAAAATTAGACGAGTACAATCGTTATAATAAAACTACTTAAAAGGATTTTATCACGGTCTATTTAATTACTAACCTAATCCGACGTTTCAGAGACTTAAGACATCAATATAATAAGTACAATCGTGTTAAACATTCCAGCGTAACGTTCTACCGCGCTAACATCTCTTGCGATTACGATACATTTTTATAGCGAGAAGAGGGCAAATGATCAGTTTAGGAGACCACCAAATACTGCGGAGCTCACTGACGATGGCTGTGCCCACCCCATTGAGCTTCTTTGCAGAAAACAACCTCTTATGCACTAAAGTTTCACTTCATTGTGAATTGCACGCACATTTCTCGTGTATCACGAATGTTGTCAGTAACAGTCGGATATTTTGTGTGCAGGAGTGTTCGACGCGCAGCCCACGGCGTCCGAGCGACAGCAAGAGGACCTGAGCTCGCGCTTGCGGAGGGAGTTCGGGCTCGCGCTGCCGGACGAGGATCCGCACGCCTCGCCTGGGGACCTCGGAGGTACGTAGCGTGCAGACCAGCACGGAGGTAGGCTCGGGCGTAGAGGTCAGTCCGGTACGGCACGGTTCCTCTCGCGAGCTTAATGGTTTGAAACCGTCAGGGGGGAAGACTACAATCGAGACTGCGTTTCCTTGGACTGTAGTCACCAAAAGATTACGACTATTTGCTGCTATTCTGCGAAGAGATCATTACGACAACGACAAATAGAGGGGTTATATATGTTAGGGAAGATAGAAAGAGGTAGACTTATATTTAGTATATTACCTTAGGGGTAGGAGAAGGAGCTGCGAGTACGCAATTTCTTACTCTCTTCATTTTGTATAAGTAAAAAAAATTACTTCGGTCGTATGGTCTTAAGCCCACACGTATCTTTAATTTTTATTGTATAAAGTCAATTGAAGCCTTTAGGTGACTATCAATATAGACATAATTGTGACAATTTATGTTCAATTCTATAAATTCTCTATAAAGGGAGTTCACGTGGGGGCTAAAGAGACTATAAGAGTTGTGTTAAACTTTTATATAGATTTTTTAAATTGGTCTTTCCACATTTGCAATCCAGGAGAGACTTAAAATAGTACAAGAACAATAATGAGATTAATACAGTTTTTGATATAGGTTAGCATAAAGTGAGGGTATGAAGTCTTATCTGGATAGGTGTCTGAGACTCCCGGCTGCAACTTGGATTGTCCTTTATATATATTTGTTCCTCCCAGATGGATTGTTCTTAATCCTCATATACCCATATTGAATAATATAGTGTTTAATAAAAGGAAAAATAAAAGGAGTAGAGCTCTGAAAAGGAACACACAGCCAATAAGATTAACATTCTAGGCAAAATGTAGACTCTGTTACAATAAAATAGTATTTAACACCAAAACAACTATGAAACATGGAGTCGGCAGGAAATCATGAACTCACCCTTTTATATGAAATGTTAATTCGAGCATTGTGAATATGTTCCCAGCTGAAGAGAAAAAACTATTTAATTATAGTTTTTCGATGGCAGATAGCGTCAGCTATTGCAAGTACATCCATCCCAGACATCGCCAAAAGGAAAAAAGAGTGACATTTCTTCAACACAGAGCACGCCTTACAGTCAAAGATGACAGATATACTTTTTTTTAAAGTTTCAAAACATAATTGTTACATAGTCCCTTGTTGATTGTTGTAATTTTTAAATGTACACTATAAATTGTTCGACCTGTGTCCTCTGACGTCACTAAGATAAGAGTTTGTATTTGTTTGCGGTTCCCAGTCAACGAGACCTGCACACAGATAACAAAACACTATCCAACAATAATAAAGATAAGGAATACTATTTTAAGTACTTATTGTTTTGACTCTAATTGAAATAGCCCTATTTCCAGCAGTGGTTTGATAAAAACTGATAGACATAGGCCTATGCTGAGTACCGTAATGCCTTGTGTCAATAATGATAAGGACTGAATATTATTCCAAATACAGCAACTATCACACATTCCTACAGTGGCAACTAACTTTATTTAAAGTGATGATATAATTAATTTAATTTAGTTGCCGTCATATTTAAATTAAGTCCTTGTTATTTACTATCGGATTATATAAACATCTTGTTAAAGTCCATGTTATACTTTGATATAGATCCCAGTCATAGAAGAACAACCACAACAATAACTGCAATGCAATGAGTGCACAATCGAGCTATATTAACTGTTAGTTCTGTTTACAGACAGCGCGCGGCGGGCCAGGTAGAGCAACGGGCGCAGGGCCGCCCATTGAGTGAGTGCTGTAAAGTATTGCAAAGTGCTGTAAAGTATTGCAAAGTGCTGTGAAGTACTACAAAGTGCTGCGAAGTAAGCAAAGTACTGAGGAATGCTGCAAAGCGGTGCATAGTATTGTAGAATACTATAAAGTGCTGCGATAAAATATGGACTTTTGTGGAGTGTAACGAACTGCTGTGAGACGGTCTACGGACGCTGTGTATATTTCCGTTTTCATTTCTCTCTTTACTTTTGACGATTTTTCTGCGAGTACAAATTGTTTTTATTTCACTTGTACATATTGTATATAGGGTCGTGAGTTACTTGTATATGGCATAGAGATTTTTTATATATTCACGACGTTCGCGTATATCGATGTGCGATCTTATTTATTACGCTAGTGTGGATAGGTCAACGTCGGCTAAGGATTTTGTACGCATAATGTAAGTTATATTTGTTTTTATTGTTTGTTTTTACCTGTAGAGTGTAGAATAAGGTTTAGTGTAGCGGAGATAACGTAGATTCATATAAGCCATTACTAGACGTTTAGATGTGTCATATTATAAGGAAGCGCGTGTAAAGTTATCACAGAACCGCAACATGTAGTCTGCAATGTACGCCATCTATTGGCAGCTGAGTGTGAAGCTGGTTGAAATCAACATTTATAATTATTTATGTTTCTGAACAGTATATTAACTTTCCCAGTTGTAGTGCGAGTGAGCATAATGTGTTAAGTCGCATAATCTAATAACGTGATGATAAAATACTGGGTCAATATAAACAATTAAGTGAGGGTATATGGAAAAATATTATTTTTTAACCCGTGTTACGAACGTTGACGTTCTATTTTGTTATTTTATACTGAATTCAAGGAATATTTTGCACAACATTTTCATCTCACTCTGAATTAAGGAGACTAAAGAAACAAGCAAGTTAAATAATGTAATGTATTGTACGTACAAATGTGCAATGCAGACAACACTGCATATTGAATATTTTATTTTGAATGTAGTGGCTATTGTCTTAGATACAATTTATCTTGTCATAGAGTAGCTGAATGTTGTCGTCAGATGGCACTATAATATTTTCGTTTACAAACTGCCGCCATATCTCGCTGCAGGTGAGTTCACATAGTTATTAGAACTAAGTCAGTGGTCAGTGAAACATCAGTAAATCAGTTTCATCATATTAGTAGATAAAAGGATTTATGTATTTATAGATTTTGAGATTATTAACCTTACGATGGTAACATAACGCGCCCAGTATCAGGGGTGCCATGTCACCCCATAATAGTAAAGTTAAAAAAAAAACTTGTTTAATGATATAAAAACCTTTAATTCTTGACAAAAGTTAAAAGAATACTCTTCTTGAGATCAATAAATAACTAGATGATACAAGTTTAAAACAAAAAAAAATGTTTTTGAGAATTTAAAAACAACTGTTCGGGGCACGCATATCTTCAGTTTTCTGTCATTCCTTCGCGGACACAACGCACATCGAGCTTGCTTTCCAATTTAGCGGGGGCTCTTTTTCTTGAATTTCTTCGGGGTATTTAGGTTTATGCTTTATTATGTTTCCCATTAGTTGTGGAGGTAAATTTGATCTCGTCAGGAGACGTCAGAGGACGTCGATCAGGAGGAGAGAGAGGGAGTTGTGTGTGCGGCTCGATTAGCTGTAATGTTTTGTGTGCGGCTCGATTAGCTGCAATGTTTTGTGTGCGGCTCGATTAGCTGCAATGCTAGCTTTTTTTTTTTTAGAAAATTGCTTGTAAATTTGATAGCTGGCATATTCGGATGTTTAGCTTCTGAGTAGAAAATCACAGAGTTGATTCCTACTTAGTGTAACATACCAAAGAAAAAACCTGAGAGGCCAGCGTCGGGTACCCTCGCAGTCGTGTTATTGCGCATCATTTTGTCGAAGTTGTCGACGCCTTCCTTTGTCGCATTATAGTCAGTTGTAATTGTACAACTGGCTTATGCGTTACGGTATTGACCTTATGCGTAGTAGACAGCAATATCACCGCTCTGTTGATAAATGATACTAGCGTTTTCTCGCGATCGAATCCAAACCGTACATAATGTACATTTTGTTATATTGGGTAAGAGAGCTGGTGGTATTTCACGTTTGTTTATCCGTAAAGTTCCAATACAAGTCAGTCGATATTCCTTCAGTATTTGGTGGACAAGTGGTACTGACATAAGCCAATTATCAAAGGTTGTGGTTTCGTCCAGAACCCATAGTGTTCCCAGTTAATTTTGTGACGTACGGAATAGCGTCAAACATATATGTATTTGCATTACATATGGCGGCATTTTTTAAGCCATGTTTATCCGGGTTCGAAGATATATAAACTCGAAAGGGACACTTTCCTCGAAATTTCTAACAACTGCTCATCAGTCATAACGTAACAACTTGGTAGGTACGCGTTTATGCAATTTTTTATAAAAATCTTCCAGGCTTGCCTTTACGTGTAAATTTATCTTCTCTATCACGGCTGTCCTTGTCATCAAACCTTAGACAAAGTATCAGAAAATAAAATCGACTCTCGCACATTATTGACTTTTGTACACGGGGCTCGTGGTCGCCCACATTTCAGTTGCACATTTTCTGCTATCTCTGTTTACGGCAGTGTACAAAAGTAGGCATATGGAAGCCCATATCTCGGTTTTGTCTGATTTATGTATAAAAGGTTGTTCTTTACATTTGGGAGCGCATCTGTCAATTTCGTGATTCGTGTATGTAAGTATATGTCGAGAGGTTTAGAAAACAAGATCATAAAGGCATCCTTTTCTGTTTAAATATTAGAATGGAATTGCGATGGTCTTCGGATGTTCACTATATTACGTTGAGGCGTTCTGCTTGATGATGGCGCAGAAGCAGACCAAACAAGTTCATTGTTAACTTTCAAAACACTCTCGAGGCTGTTACAAAGGGGTATCATCGTCCGAACTGGAAAGACTTCTTCCACCGCTAACGGCATCCTCGGCAATATTATTTAAGTACCGCTCAAGCTCTTCACCATTAAGAAACGTCATAATTAACTGAAATTAACATAATAAAAATATTCACTAACAAAAGAAAATACCCTACATAAATAGTAACAGGGGCGACGCAACATCCCACACATACCTGTGGAACGAAATCAATGTGTTTGTCGCTCACACCGCGCAACGGGTTCTAATGGCTCACGGTAGGACAAAAGATTACACAACAACCTAGAGTGAGACAGCACATAATTTTCGTTAAATTAACGCCTGAATGCTCGCGTGGGGCGCTGGGACACCCCTGTTACCATCCTAAGGTGAAATATCCATTATCAAATAACGAATTCTTGTTAAAAATAACCTTTGTAATTAAACAAGTTTTTACCGTTAAGCGAGTAAGCGATATCTACTTGCTGTCTTCCTACATAATGGTGGCCGCAGCGAGGTAAGGGCGTGTGCGTGCGCGGATACGTAGGTGACGTAACAACGAATGTATGTTGTGACTTAATTCGGGCTAAGTTTACTCAGTGAAGGCAGCGTCTTGTATTCTGTAATCGATTCCAGTGAGGCCTAAGCAGACGCCGAAAGGTCAGAAATATCATTTTTATAACTTTAAATATAATACCTCTCCTATGGTACTTTTGTAACATATTTCTACGATGCGTAGGTACGGGGATGAGGTAAACGACAAGGCTCGTTAGGTTAGTTATGGTAACTCCAAGTATAGATAACAAATTCTAAAGCATTACATGTGTCGAAAATTTTGCTCCGCATTTAATCTATATTTTTTTCTACCAATTCTCTAAATATCTCGTAACCCACGATAAGCCCAGTGTATTTCCATTCTATTACTTGCTCAAAACTTTAAAAATTGTAATTAGCGTTAAAGAAAAAAATTAAATTAAATTTTAACATTACCTACATTTAAACAATAACTTAGCACAATATTGTTTGGTTATTCATTTTCATTGTTCTTGTATTGCATAACCTATGCTATGAAAAGGTAACCACTAAGCATGTTGTCTTAATTTTTTTAATAGATTGACTGCGTTCTAAGGGTCTATTCACACAACAAAAAGGTTTTCCATTGAGTTAACAAATAAACTGTGCATAAAATCAATATGACAAAGGCTTGAATCGATAATGAATTATTTGATTTCATATTACGTATAATCAACATTGTGTCAAATAAATTTCTAGTTACACAGTATTCATCCATATTTAGTTGGCAGTTAACTGAAGAAACTGTAAAATACATTTGCATACGATAACAATGCTTATGACAAAATTTCATGTCATATATTTCATATAAAGCAGATTGTTATAGTAAAGAGCAGCCATCTCAATATCACAGCTTACCTGTACCTATGCTTCAAACTTGAGCAGTTGAGGTGTTAAATGATTTTTAAAATATTTAAAAATAAATATTTTATGTTAAAATATGTGCATAATTATTATAATTACAAACATATTATTTTGTCTGCATAATAAATTATTTCCATTACCTAATTATTTTATTTTTGATATTTTTTTATTTGTTTATTTATTTTGATATTATGTTGTGTGAACACGGGCCCTTACATTAACAAGTTTAGTTGTACACAAACTGTTTGAATTAAATTACTCACAATTATGAAAATATATCCTGCTCTGAGCAGTTGTCACATATTTGTCACTTTTAGTCCAAGCATATGACTTTGCTGCGCTTTCTTAGTATTTACTTATAGTTGCCCGGAGTGGCGTTCTGTACCGCCTAAAGTATTTTAAAGGGCTGAGCCATATATGAGGACTTGTTTTTAATTCTATATATATATAACTGCTCCTTCACAATGTTCATGATGAACATTCTACACAATCCTCTCATCTGAATATTTTTTTATGTATAAAAGGTACTGGCACATTTCTAAACTGCGTTGAAACTACATATTTTGAATATTCTATAGATCTACAACTTGGGCCCATAACATACCGTTTCTTCATGTAGAAAACACAAGCTTCACGGCTATTTTATATACGGAGAAATACAGGCCCACATTTTTAACTCATTTACAGTAGTAAGTGCAGATACAATAGAATATTTTATGTTATCTACAGGGAAAATATAGATATGTGTTAACATCTTTTGTAGTAGTCGAAACATTACTTGTAACCAACACGATAGAATTCTACTTAGATATTAGTGAAATGATGCAATATATAGCCTATAGGCAAGATTTACTGATTATATTAAATATAATTAACATGAAACGATAGCGGTGTTTTTTTATTAGATTGGTGATTTTGATTATATTTTTATATAAAAAAGAAATGTAGTTTTATTATTATTTTTATCGATTTTAGCGTAATTATAAAAAATGGTGCCGTCATGGAGTTGTGTAATGGACTTGTAAATATTTCGATCTGGTTGTCAATATAATATATAGAATGTAAATTTGTCGCTTTGGCGTGGAGCCGGAGCGCATTCCGCGGTGCGCAGGCGGCGGGCGGTGCGCTGTGGCGTGCGCGTGTACAAACGGCAGTTATGGTGTTAGCGGTATACATAAGAAAATGTAAAATATTTTTGTAGGATTTGCTAGCTTTTACGCGGAATGCGCCCTGAGCCGACACGTAGAACTAGATGAAACTTTGTGATATAAAAATCTTTTTAAATATCATACAGTAGTGAAACGTATTGTAAATAGATTAAGTTAAGGAAAAAGCTACATATATTTTGTTAAATGATTGAAAATAACGCACTATTAGTATCGTTTGCCTCTACTATTGGTATGTTCCCCACCTCGGCCCTTTGTTACTCTTTAAGTATATACAATACTTCGCAATAGACGTAATATTACATTTGCACAGGACACATTATACCCGTCCAAATGGCTGAAAGTGATATTTATCGAACAAGCGTATCCAATAACATTTATTTATTTTTAACTAACTCTTTCTGATTGATTGTATCAAAATAGCCTTAAAATGCACAAGTTAATGATCATAGAACTGAATATATTTTGAGACTTAACAATGACACCCAGCATCTATCCGTGGAAGGGTAATTGCTACTTGTTGGCCAGTGCTGAGGCGTTAGCCGTTGTGATGAAGGTAGCACTAATGGCGCCGTTCAATATAACAAATATGTACTTCAGTAGACATCGATCGATAATTGTTTAGGTTTAACAATAATAACTATGTGAAATTCAATTCAGTGATTTAAGGTTTTGGCAAATTAATTGTTATAAATCGTCAGTTTTGGTTATCTCTTTTTAAAGTGAATTGGTTTGTATTTTAATTTTAAAATTTTTTTTATTAATCGAAAAGGATAAAATTTCTAGATTTACGCTGGCCCCATTTTAATGTAATTTCGACGGGTATGATTCGTCTTGCGATTACTAAGATAGGATCGTATTGCAGAGCTGTATGTTATCCACATGTTAAATATTATTATTTCTTTCATAATGTTTTAAACTAAGCATGTAAAATTTAAAATAATAATATAGAATAAAAGATGTTACGATAATTAATTACATAAAATCTTCGTTTGAATTTTATGTTTTTCCTTTATTTCTACCATATGGAGTTGTGCATTAGTTAATTTGAGATAATGCCTTTGGGTGACATTTTCATGGCCTAGGGGCAACCAACCGTCGATTCAAAAGGTTTGTAGATTTTGGTTCATTCCATGCTCCTTCGATACGTGAGGATGCGTTGCTTCAGTGCCACTTTATCATCACCACCTCTTAACAAATTCGATCAGTAAGTAATGTCCTAAAGGATTAAGTTACTCTCAGAAAAAAAAACAGCAAGTTGGAGAGCTCCATTGAGGGAATCTGAAAAGGGATTTGATTACGACGTGAAAATAAAACTACAATATAACAGCATATAATCTGCATTACAACATTTGCCAGTTAATTTTAGTGATCACTCAGAACCGGAGCCTCGGTTCCCGCTCCGCCGCGACCCCACATGGTTCGACGGATCTACCATAAGTTTCTGGGACTTATATATTGTGGTTTGGAGTAAGTAGAACAACGTCGACGTATTCTCGCCACCGTCGACCATTTGCGCTGGCTTTTATTTTCATTTAAAAGCATTTTCCGGACCACACATTGAATTGATTCACATGAAAAATTTACAATGACTACATTTTATTAAACATGGTGCCTACTTGCACATGGTACACTATATCATTAAACATATAGCATGAATTTATATCCTCCAATGCCTTAATTAGTTTACTAAATTATTTTGTGTAAATCAAGTGATTGGTAAGTATAAAATATGTTTACGCATGTATTGCACAACAATGTGTAGGTAGAAGAGCCAGTGTGTATGCTGCGATGAAAAGTTCCGACTTCAAATAGTGTTCACAATTTAAATTGTTACGGTAGGAGTAAATTTGCTGAATTGAGTACAGCTTCAGTATGTAATGTTTAAGATAAAAACAATTGACAAAACTCGAAATTAAAATCAAACTATATGACGGGTCATATTTAGACTTTCTTGATGAAGTCCTATCTGACAAGTATATGTATATTGTAGGAAATATCGGGCGAGAGTAGTCCGAAATCTGTGGCCGGCTCAAACAACTGGCCTGGCTCAAGTGTTTTAGCAGCTTCTTACACGGGTATACCAAATGTGTGGCTCAAATTTAGTGTATGTACATGGGCCGGAGTTCATGAAGCTAGGTTAATAGCAACAGTTTATTTAATCTTCTGTATGTACACTACATAGATGCGGTATGTTCAAATTTAAAAAGGGGTTTCAAAAAACCGCACCACTAGTATGAGAATGTCAACCTGTCAATTTTGAGCACGGAAGTCAAGAGAAAAGATAGAGATGGGTCAGCTTATGACGGAGTATCCCTTTTGGTTAATAGTGGAGGTAGATGAGAATGTATTACTATATTTGTCTATCTAAGCACGCAATGATCATTACGCAGAGAGAAATGTATGAAAAATTATATATAGTTAACCACATTTGTTTTCTGCATGTTAGGCTAGCTTCCCTACTCTATGTTAACTCTATGACGGAACTACGCGGTTACCCTGACTGATAACGCTGGACCCATATAATGAGCGGCGCCATTTTTGAAAACTCTCATTGCAACTGTTTTGTGACTGGAGTCAATATTAAAAAAACCACGAATTACCTTAAATATTTATTATTATAAAGAATTAATACAAGTAAATGTTCCACACGATACACCATAGCGCACTATTATCACAGCCGGAACTAAGAACAACAAAACATTTTATAAGTCTTTCGCAGTCTTTATCACTTTTCATTGCTGGTCCTTTTTTGATATAACATTACGTGCTTTCCAATTTACACAAGAGCTACCGGTGTAACGCAGTGTTCGGTAAAGTTCTTAATTAAATATATAGCAACACTATTCCTATAAAATATTAATAAACACTAAAGAACACAAGGGGAGTCGCTCTTTGTGTAAATTGTAAGGTACCTACAGTTACACCACGAACATAATCGGTAGGCTTTGGCTAACCTATTTTGTATGACACTAAAAATCTAGTTTAGACCAGAAAACTAAAAGCACTGACTTATCTTGAAACGTTAACGGACGAATCTTGAAAATATCCTACAATATATGAAAAGTTTGCAGGACCTCCTGGTCCTGCAAACAATTCGATCAGGATACATAAATAATTTACAATTTCCAGTCAGCTGCTATATGTTGAAAGAAGAGCCACTGAGATGTTAACTACGATATATATTGGTACGTCTATTATAAAATAAAAATGCAACAACAATTTCTTACATTAGGTAGGTACTTATTGCATATTTCGTGCCCCAGAAAAAAATCGGACTCTTCAACTTGTCTAAAATTAAGTATACCTATGTTCTTATTTATAAAATATATAGTATACATAAAAGATCCGGAACAAAATCCTAATACAATCGTTGGGCTGTCTCTCAAAGTAACTGGTAACGACCCCCATGAACACCCGTAAATTTTTTAAGCAGATGTTTCCTATTCCCTTCACCCCATTGACAAGACGCTACAGTGACGCCGCCTGTTAAATTAATATATACTTTATTATTTAAATGGAGTTTATACTCCTAACATTATACGGATATTTCACAAATGTGTATTTACACATGTTTTACTAGCTTGCAATGGTGAAATTGACTTATGAGACGGCGAAGACACTGATCTCCATACTTGTAATAAAGTACGGACATTCAATATTAAATAGTAGGTACTTATAAAATATGTAACAAAAACGCTGTTGTTTCTGCCAAGGGCATAGCAGGGACCGGAACCGCTTACCCTTAAAGGGGTATTTGATTGGATATTTCATAGAGTTAATTCAGGTAAGCACTAACCGAATTTGAACGCCGAGAGGGCATGTTCATGACCGCGAGTGTACTAGAGGTCATGAACATCATGTGACAATCAGCTGCGGTCGAAGACATTTGAACAGAAAATTATGTACTCGCAATTATATTTTTTTTTAAATATTTATTGCTAATTGGCCAATATTTGATTTCATCGAACCTTTGCTTTCGGTAACGGTATGCCCATTAGTATAACTATACATGTTGGAGAGGAACACCACGATCTTTGTTACACATTGTATATGCAGGAGCAGAGTGGTTAGAGGCGTAGGTAGTGTTCAGTGTTCGGTCCGACTCACTATTGAACTTAATACAATGGTGGATTTACAAAATTTTATGTCAAATACAATACTTGTTTGAATTAATGTAGATATATAAAAAAATATGTAAATCGTACGTACGTGTACGCCAAATACAGTGGCTGTGGAACAAACCATATCGGATTTATTTTATACAATGCATCGATAACATAGCTTATAGAAGTAGAAAAATAATAACAATAAATTCTACACGAGAGCCATTATTGCACCTCACAACTTTACAAAAGAATACTTAAATAACAAGTTACAAACAAGGTATTTATAAAATTTATATAAAAAGACACAATAACGAAAGATGTGTAGATGTGTATCCTTTCGTCAAATGTTCTTTTGGTTCATACGTGTTTTACGACCATCACACTGTCACTATAACAACCGCAATTCACCGCAGCAGCACCTCGCCCTGATGGGACGTGACCCTTAGCCACTAATCCTTATAAACAAAATAGCCGATGCTGTAGTTTGCCATTGACGCCACTTGAATATGCATTAGCGGCCGAATTCCTGATGAAAGTCCTATTAATGACCCCAGAGCGTGTGCGTGTATATTTATAAGCGCTAATATATTTGAAATTCTTCAATATGCATCAGCTATGCCCTTGTGTAGAGATTAGTTAGCGGTCTAGTCTCACACACCACTAATAATCGCAGCTACTCGCCCTGGTGTAGGCCCGTAACACAAGTGTACAATGAGCGCAGCATCTCGCATCCAGGTGTCAGTAACCGCGGCAGTGCCGCAACTCGGTGCGTGAGGCCCTTACCCCGGACGCCAAGCGCGCTCACGTTGGCAGTCGGGCTCGCGCTTGACGTGGTAGTCGCGGCAGGGCGTGAAGTTGACGTGTATAGTGACGGGGTGCAGTGGCGGCGCGGGTGTTTGCGCGTCCCAGCCGCCGTCCAACCGCACCAGGCACGCGCGCTCGACGCTTAGCGGCACGTAGTACTTGCCTGCACACAGAAACACACTCTCACATATACTGGATGACTGGTAAAAAAGTGTACATAATTCAGCAAATGTTTAAGTATTCTATACTGATCCCGAATATGTAGAAACAGAGACAGGTGTAAGTGAAATAGGTGAATTTATCACCTCATATTTGACAAACCCGAATCACCGCACACAGCTGATATAGAAATTGCTTTTTCTTTCAAACAGACTTAAAAAAAATCTATGAACTACATTTAAATCTATCAACAGGATATCGAAATAGCCGGAAGACGTCAACTATTGGACAAAGGCTCTAACAAAAGAGCGCCATAATCCACGGTTACGAGCCGAACTTGCAGCGGTCCCGCGTCCTTCAATTCGTAGTCAGTCCACCAGGCAGGAAAGTACTTTTTGTGAGAGGTAGTGCCATGCTGCATAGGAGGAGGCATGCCATGCTGCAAAAGATTCGGTTGTGCCCTGCTGTATAGAAGGAGGTAGTGCAACGGCATTGGGCCGGCACGACTGGGGCGGTACATCTCGCTCACTTGATACTGCCCTAAAGTGGCACCTACGGTGTCGCGGTTTGTGAGTAGCCGATGGCCCATTGGGGTGAGGTGAAAAGGAGGGCAACGCATCGGCATAATTATGCTGATGTGCACAGGCGTAAGTAGTCGTTGAAAGGCTCAGATTGCTAAGTTTATATGTCTATGCGACATGCGACATTATGTTACATCTGCTATACTTATGTTAAGTGCCACACCTTCGGTATTTCCGAACCGGTACGATATGGGGTTCTTCAAGAAAAAAGCTTACTCCCATCTTAAAGGACGGCAACATACCTGCATAGCCATGGGTCATGCGGATGTCTATGGGCGGCGGTAGTTACCTACCACCTGCTCGTTTGTTCCTTATCCTACAAAAAATCTATTAGCATGTAACATACGAACCATTTAATCCTTTCATAAGTCGATAACATTGTACGCGACAGCGGTTCTCTAATTGATATATGAACACATCGCCCCAAGAAGCGAAAGATACGATTTGTGCCGCTCTTCCCCACTCGCAGTCTCCGCTCGTTCGAAACATTACTATGACGTCATATATTTTCGACCATACAGCTAGACTTATCGATTTCCAAAAAATCGTGAGTGTTAAGTATTTACTATAAAACTGAGCTCATTGCATAGCGCTGTAGCCGATTTGGGCATGATCAAAATTCACCCGGAAGTTAGAATTAGACAGTAGTAAAACATACCCAGCGAGTTCAACGCGAAGACAGGTACAAACTGTTGCGCTGGAATGAGGGGCTTCTCGTACTGATGGTGATGCGTGGACTCGCTCGACGTGTCCTGGAAAATGTCGTGGCATAGTGGTGTGGCAGCTGACATCGGTATTCAGCATGTCGATAACGGCTGGGTGGTTAGTCGAGGACATATTATTGTTGATATTGACTCTAGCTCAATGCTGACTTCCCGTGCGACTTACGTCGCCCGTGAGAGGAAGAGATATAGTGCCATGCATTTGAATCGAATTGGGCCAGCACGGCAAGATCCTCTGGTCAGATACCGTCGCCAACCGTTGTCTGCAATATTCTACACCTACAAATAAATATGTTGGTATTTAAGGGCGTCGGAAGTCTAAGCTAAAAAAGCCCCTTTCGCTGCTTGTGTGAACCGGTGTAGTCCGGGTAAGCGCGGGGAAGTACGCAACGGAGAATCATTTACAGTATGGGCTATGGTTTGGTTGCTCTCCGCATTATGGATGATTATTTAATTGTTATAGTTATGAAAGCTCTTTAGGAAGACTTTGATTCTCTTAGACTTCTGGTGCTTGAGACTATCTGAAGATAGAACCGGACGGAAGCGAATCCTGGCTGGCGGAAGTACACCTTCAGTTATGAGACCACGTGCAAGAGAAGACCCATTATCCAAAGCTCAAGGCAACTGGGATATTAGCTGTTTACCTGCGGCGAGGTGTCCCTCGCGTCCTCAGTGGAGCCCGAGGTAGAAGCGGTAGACGCGGAGGCCGAGGCGGGCGCGGGCTTGTTCGCCCTTCGCCTTTTAGTGAACGCCCGAGCCGTCCGCGTGTTGTCCGCGGCCTACAAATGGCAAATGTATTCAGGCAT
This sequence comes from Eumaeus atala, assembly GCA_017140195.1. Taxonomy (NCBI): domain Eukaryota; kingdom Metazoa; phylum Arthropoda; class Insecta; order Lepidoptera; family Lycaenidae; genus Eumaeus; species Eumaeus atala. Next base: position 193,292 of record JAFELO010000210.1, read on the forward strand.
TACATGCGTGTGACGGCTCTCAGATCTGACAATTATTATATATTTATATAGTGAAGGCAATCTTAAAAATTTTAACCTCAAACTGTCAACCAAGATCTCCAATATGCACTATACGCCATCTTAAAAGAGACGTAACATTCAGATCTTTCATGATGAATTTTTGTTGTAAAATCCTACTCAAATGGCGGTCCCGCGAACGTCCCGGAAGACAGAGTATTTGGACGGTCCCCGTGGACTGCCGACTAGCTAGGTGCCGCTGGACGCGAGTAGTCATATCCAATACTGCACTTCCTTCGGCTAATGATTAGGTTAGGCGTGGTAATGAGCAATGTAGCACGTACTTCGTCCTGTGACCTTGAGAAGCGTCGTTCAATGCAATTCTTGAACTTGTAGGAATGGAGGTAGTCGTCCGCGTGCTCGGGCTTGCGCACCTTGCGCAGGGACGCGTCGCGCTTGTGGCGGTCCAGGGGCAGCGGCTCGTCGCAGGGCCGCTCCTCCGCCGGGACCAACATCTGCTGCACCGACACTGGAAACCGGTCATATGTTTTACAATTAGTCGGGTACATTGCGGTGACTTCCTCGGTTTGTGAAAAATTCACCAAATGGGGCTCGCTCTTCTAGCATAAAGCTTATCCAATGATATAGTATCTTTAGTTTATAATCGAAAACTCTGAGAAGAAAAGTCAAAATCATCAGTTCTGGGGTAATGTATAGCATGACGCGTTTTGTCGATTTGGTCCTGCTTACTCAACTGGTTTGGTATATTTTTATAAGCAATAGTATAATATGTAAGCAAATTGTTGATTGATTTGTTAGAAGAGAAACCAGTGATAATGGAAGGTGTATATCCAATAGGGACCTTGTGACGTTAGGTAGTCACGTCAGTGTTAGGTAGTCACATCAGTGTAATTCCCGCCGCAGTGCCGGCGTTCTCTTACTCTAGAACGTTTCTAGCACTAAATAGTAGGAAATCCAAAACACCGCTTTGGGTTATCTCATGGCAAAAAAATTATACTCTAAAACTATTTTATCGCATAAATATGCTCGAATTTTATCGTTCCTCGGAGAAAGTCTTGTTTATAGTACAGGGGGAGCAAAAGAGCACGCGGAATCTTTTGATGACTACGGACACAGATATCATGGAAAGATATAAGCACAATTGTTATGGACATCTGCCGTCCTTCATCCCTCAGCCCCGGTAAATCGCTTACCGCACTTAACGCAACAGCATAGCTTGTTCCCTGCGGCGGTATCATGTGAGCGAGTTCCTGTCCGGCCCCGCTAGCCCGATTTAGCTGCAATGGAGCGTGGCCCTACTTGTTACTCCTGTGAGGCCACGTTGATTAACATTTGAAGCATGACGCAAGGTGCAGGTACCTCTGTCACAGTCCAGGTTACAGCTGCCGTCAGTCGGCTGCTCCAGCTCATAGGGCTCCGGCGCGAACATCGGGGGCTGCGGCCGCTGGATGACGCCCTTCACCACGTAGCCGTGCGAGCTGCTGGACGAGCTCGCGGTCTCGGAGGACGAGCCCAGGTGAAGCCGGGACTTCTCGCGAGGCGCGCCGCTAGCTGCAAGAGATGCTCGCTTATATAACTAGTCATCGAAGATCCCAGGAAATTTGGATGAATTTTGTCACTTTTGTTGGATTCAGGCTATCAGTTTATTTCTTCCCGCAATATAGTCTGCTATGACGTGCTATGTCTCGTTATATGCCTACTGAGTACCTGCACCTAAGATAGCTTCGCACTTTATATCCTTGTAAGTGGACAACTCATTTTGTTTTCTTTAAAGTACTAAGCATCAAGGCAGATTGTACTAAGCATCAGATCACCGTACAGGATAATACACAAGATTTCTCATGAAACTCACCAAAAATCAGACTTTCAACTATCAACCATTTTACCTAATGACCACTGGCATCATGATGTGGCACTTGCTGCGACTTTGCCTACGTCTACAAGTGCACGCTACGCCACTGAGAATGTAACTAGTGCACACTGCAGTGCGCACGCCACCCCATTAGTGTGGGGAGAGGACTGCTTCCAGGGGGCCTAAAAACCTTTCCCCAACAAGATAAGTATCTAGTCTATATCAGTTATATAATTAAGTTATAAATAATACATAATTAAATAACATTATTTAATATTGCTACATTTAAAAATTGTTAAATTTATTATAATTTTTTAATAATAATAAATTTTCACTTATCTGTAAATTTCAAATGTTTTATTTTTGTGCACATAAAGTATTAAATAAATAAATGATGTACTACAACATTGTTATGTTCCTAAATAAATTTGTTATAAGATTTGATTGATTCAATAAATTGATAAAGGAAATACTGTCGCTTTTGATAATTTAAGACTTCATTTCTAAGAATCGAATAATAAATAAATTCATAATTGATAACTACTACTGATAGAATTACACGAATATGTCAGAGGTAGATGAAGATCTAAAAATAACCTTTAGTAACATTCTCACAGTGTCGCTGTAGATGCGACGCCATCTGCACGCATATTCCGTCCCCGGGCCCGAAGCCCTGCACCTCCACCAGGAACCGCACAGCCTCACCCACCGCCTCCTGGTAGCCCACCCGGAAGGGCTCCTCGGCCTGCCGCTCGCCAGCTGTCAACAGAACCCACAGGAAAGATGTCACATCTCCCGGCGGGTGACTCCCGTAACATTAGCGCCCTTCAGATACACAATGCAAGCCACTTTTACCGAATCAACAGCACACCCACGCTTTCACTATGTAGTATAGTACATCAACTAATAACAGTTATTAAAACTATATTTACTTTTAAGATATAATTTATTCAAACTCGCTACCTATCATACGTCCCATTTTGTAAAAATAAATGCAACATTTATTATTGGTAGACTCCGCAGTAGACACTAACTCTATTGATTAATAAACAAGAACAAAATATGTTTTTAAAACAATTATGGTATTTCACCTTGGAATAATCAATTGTGTTATAAACTCGTTGTGGTCACAAAGTCATACGAGTAGCAACGCACGCTCTGCAGATTCCAATCGTATCATGCACAGCGGTATGACACCGCTGTGCATGATACGATGAATTCTTACTCCGAAATATAATAATTCAATTTATAATTGCAATTTATACAAGAAAAATACAGTTTATAAAAAAAAATCAATGCTCCGAAATAATTATATTTGTACTTAGATAAAGTAAAATTAATTATTAGAAAATAGAGAAATCGGCTGCTATGTTAGCAGTCAATAAAAAAATCCAAAAAAAGTATAAAGTAAATTTAATTAAAATCTTAATCATTATGTGAAATTGAAAATATATAGAAAAACGAGGGTAGCTGTAGCGTTTTGTTGTGCACCATGGAGAATTCACTGAAACGTTTGCATTTTCCATGTCACGCATTAATATTTTTTTGAAATATGCATATGCCTTCAATTATTCTTAGATTCTTCATTACAGGTCTAAAGCAATCTTAAAACATTTGAAAGAGTCTGAAGAAAACTATGTCACGACAGTCGCACGCAGACACCCTAAAAATAAATCTTGCCCACGTTTGTGGCGCCAAGATAAGGATAAAAGTCAGACTATAAAAGTATCATGAATTTAGTTTCTGTATGTCAAGCGTAGAAATTCGGGTTCAACATGTAATTTTTTATGATAACAAGCTTATAACGCTTCGATCGAGATTACATTTGATCCAAGTTATAAAGTACTGAAAACTAATTTCATTTTGAAATATCTGGCCAACTTTTGTGCCGCCAAGACTAAAAAATTTAAGGCAAACTACAATAAAGTTATATATAGTCGAATTTCATTCACAGTCTAATTCTATCGGAACACTGGCTGAAAACTGCTATTAACTAAAAATAACGCATTGACGTCGTATTTTAAAAAGTAAAGAAGCTGGAAGTGTAGTAGGTACAGCATAAATACCATAGCCAAGGTACATTTACACTTTAGTAGTATCTTGGCTACCACGAATGTAGTTCACAGAGTGGTTACAATCATGTGTCATATTTACACCTTTATTCAGTACTTCTCAAAATAAGAACTGGTCAAAACCCGACGATGACTGACCATTGGCGCGGTCCTGTAGGAACTTGAGATGTCGAATGGCCATCTCGATGATCTCTGTTTTCTCGACCCGGCCTCTCCCCTTCTTCAGGTACTCCGGAGGTATGAGGCGCGAGAGGTCGGCCAGGCAGTTGTTCATCCGGTCCCGACGTCGCTTCTCAATAATTCGGTGCGACATCGGATCTTGCTACAAGATTAATTCAATTAAATTATTATTTTGTTATTACACCATAACCTTGTTCATATATGTTTTTTTGCGTCCCACACCCACCCAATTTTTTTAATTTGTTTTTATGGCGGCAACTGTAAGATCCGCATCGTCCGTGAACATTTGAACTGCTATCTCTCGCGGTTCATAAGATACAGCTTCGTAAGAAATAAGCGGTCAGCGGAGTCTTACCGTTTTTCCTGTTTGGGCATGGAACCATAAAATCATTGTGACTATATGAATAGGTGTGGTATTCGCCGACTCACCCTTGACACTTTGCCCTTCTTCAGTAGCGCTCCAGCAGAATACTCCCCCTCGTCCTCAGACACCGCCGCGTAGTGGAACTGCTCCCCACCAGGCCGGCCGAAGCCATCGTTTGAGTTATAACTGCAATGAAACAAGTATACAGGATCCTTCGTTTGTAAGTAAAATTCTAATTTAATAACATTTACAAGTGTGAAACAATGTTAACAATTAACAAAGGTATGCTCTTTGAATAACTTGCTTCTCTTGTCCTCAGACCTTAGTACCTTGCTTTCCCAGCAAGGCCTGATGCATAAAGTGCCGATGGCGGCCTCATTGGCACTTTGTGCAATTAAATCCTCCGTAAAAAACGACATACAGGGTCCACATACCTCCTGTCGGAACATCAAAATTTACATTGTAAAATATAAATTAACTTTGATGTAAGTACGAGTATTTATATGAAAATGTAATAAACTAGTAGACTCCCATGCTGTATTGTGAGTAGCCGATGGACCATTGGAGGGGAGGAGAAAAGGAGGTCCACACATTTTCATAACTATTATGCGGATGTTTCTGGTCGTCGGTAGTCATTAAAAGGCTCACTGTCCCTGTAGAATATAAAAAAGACTCATTCTTATTCTAAATTTAAATACAAGCACAGCTGAGGAGAGTAATAGCTGGCCCAACTTTTTCTATTATTACTAAAATAGTCTTCACCGCCACTACGTCAGTCTGCACTGTCCCGTGGAACGTAATTTCGAAGTACAAACATTTTCCTTGTCTACGGTCTAGGCGCTTGCACTTGGCGTACTATTATGTTTTTACTATTGCACGCCAGTTCTGCGTCACACGTGGCCGACCTACATAGAGTAGTTGCGTCAAATCGTAGCCAAGGTCACGCTAGACCAACTATTCACAAGTACTCATTGTCCTTACGCGATTAGGCCACTAACAGGACATGTTAAATCTTTATTACGCGTATAAGTCCTTACACTTACGTATCTTCTGAGCTAATTCAATTCGAGTTCCAAGTATTAGTAATCCCGTCTGCTCCCTGTGATGATAATATTAAGGGGTCACTGGTGGTGGCCGCTGTCGATCTTGTGTACACAGGAGTAGCAGCGGTAGGCAAGTGTGGTGGGCCTTCGGACTGGACAAGGCGGACAAAATGGAAACCTTCATCATTGATGAGAGTTACAAACCACAATAGAAAATATTCTTTTAGACAGACTATGAAGTTGTGGACAAATAAAAGGATATCAACGTTTCTTAACGCATAAGCAAATGAGGAAGACAATATCAAAACCGACCCCCCATTAACATCTGCCGCTCGCCGGCAGCATCGCCGCTGCGTTGCGTTCTTTCATATCATTCCCCCAATGGGCCACCCCTGTCTCTTGTCCTACCGAACAGCTTTCCTGATTCGCCGATGTTGCTTAGGCACCTATTGCTAGTTTGCCATATACATATATTATAAAACAAACAAAAAAAATTATCACATTACAAAATGTTATGACAAACGCCTTTCTTAATAAATTTACAAATAATTAAATTATTTCTCACAACATTTACGTATATTATTCTTTCGGTGAATAAATTGCCAACGTGGCAGCCCTAATCTTAAGTCCGCACGTGTTTACTGAACTTGTTTACTTAATAACTAGTGATGCGCATGCTATCGAGCATTCATACCAAAACTACAATTATTGCACGTATAGTATAGTGATGTTGTATTAGCCGAATGAAGGCCACGGCGGCCATCTCTGTACAGAGTAGTTAACTGCCCAAGGCATATTGTAGTGCACAAGTGTGTGCGCAGGCTCAAGTGCACTCCGTGTTCCCTCGTTAATCTATTCCGATGGGACAGCAATCCCACACGACAGTAGAAAAATTAACCGCAGGAACGACGGCTTAACGTGCTCTCCAGGGCATGGGGTGTAACACCGCCAGTCCGCCAGGACCACACGACAGTGGTTGAACATTGCTTACTACTAGACCACGAGGCAGTTATATATAAGAATATGTATATAACGCTAGTGTAGCATTACTAGTCATATCGAATATCTTTTATATCGATTTATATCCTCATTTTATATATTAAGCTAGTGACGTAAGATCGACATATTCAAACTAAATATTTTAATCAAAGTTCAGCCCCAGGCGTCAGTGTTGTGGGATAAGGGACTTCTCGGTCCCTCTGGCTCTGATAGTAATAGTTAAATTAGCTGTTACAAAGACTCTTATATCGGGATGTCTCTCCCGTCTGTCCCGTCCCTTACGCCGCCACACCTAGTCTCATCGCCCGATTAGAGATCACAGCAATCCAATAAGCTGTATTGGGCTTCTCTCCGCTTCCACAGCATAAGTTCAGGTCCGGAAAAAATCAAAGGTAAAACTACCATTACTAAATGTACAAAATATCGGAATCTTCGGCAGTCTTTAAAAGAATCCACAGCTCGTCTGTCACCTTATGCTATAAAATAATCAAACTTAAACAATCTAAAAGTTAGTAAAAGGTTAAACCGCTACAGATTTGACATAGTAAGAGATGTTGCGCTATTAAATTACAGGCCGCTTTTACATGTAACCATTAAGTTACCCACTACCTAGTCGGAAAGTAGCTCCGAGTACACCCTAACTACTTATAGCAAGTACTTACTTCATATAACTGTTTTCAGTTTCACCATAGAAATTACAACGTAGACAAACATCTACTTTGAATTGCATGTCTTATGATAAACTTTATAAAATTACAACGTACCATCATACAAACTAACAACGAACATACAACAAAAAGATGTATACTTAACATTAATATATTTTTATCAAATTTTCTTTTAAAAAGATACCAGGTTTTCTGTCCCAACTCAAATATTAAAACCCACTACTTAAATAAATACTGAAATATAACACAGAATTTAATTTGCATCCCTACCGCCGGCTACACGTGACAATTTATGAGACATGTGACACGCATTAAATCAATACCTTTCATATTGAATAGCAATACACTTCGAGGACTTGTGCGTCCCTCGCCCCCTCTGGGAGACTGATGACTCCCCTACATACAGTGCTTTCTCTTACCTTCTACAGGCAGTACTTTTCTTACCGGGGAATAACAAACAACTTTTCCCACGCTGCACAGGGACGAAAGCGAGAACCTTTGGCATCGGGAGGCAAAAAAGCCTTATTATTAGTAGAAATCACTATATTTCAGTGCTAGAATAAGATTTAAAACTACCTTCAAAACGTAAGGTTTTTTTCCGCACCTGAGCCTATGCAGTGGAAGCGAGGAGAAGCCCAGTACATCTTCATCGGATTGCTATGGGTGGTAACCGAACACCATAAGCATGTAACTACAATTGATAAGTTTCAAAGTTTAGTCGTAAAAGTTCGTCTGTACTTTTATTGTCGCTGTAACAATAAATATAAAAAAATATAATAAATTAATTATTTAAGCTCTTGCTGGACTTTTATGAATAGGGAATCGTTCGTGCGTGAGTATGGCTCGCACCTGACCGTTCTTTTCACATGAGTGAAATTTTAGATAATTAATAATAAAATGATTATATCATTACTAGGTACATCAATTAGGCCTGTTTTATAGTTTTAAATTCATTCACGAATACAAGATTTTCCGATCAAAGCTCGTTCGTCTGTCCAAATATTTATTTATGACAAACAGTCGCTCAACCAGAGAGCTACAAACAGATTTGAACGTCGAATTGCGTCGAAGGACAGACGTTTTTTGGTTCCGCTCGAGTCCGTACACGTGAGATCGGAAAGCGGGTGCATGTAAAGCGCCTGGGAAATTATGTCAAACGGGAAAAAGACAGGAGGGTATAGTAAAATATGTTATAGAATAATAAATAATATATATAAAAAATTATAGTGAACAAATGACAGCTCCTTTTGTCCCACGTAGGGATGGCGACTCCCTGCGCAAGTTTTCCGCATTTTCTATGGGGCGTTCCGAGGAATAATTAGCTTTATACCGGCAGCAGAATTGCATCCACGGACATCGCGAGAGAATTCTTAAGTTCCACGCCCAAAGATTTCCGTAAATCTACAACAATGCGGTTTAAACGCCACTTCTACAGCGTACAACACTACAGTAGGTCCAGCAGCCACCCTCATACAGGGTACACTCATTATCGCGTGCGAGCAGCCCATTAATATCCTTTATGACGCTCCAGACAGATGCACGAGGAGGCGTTTGCTCACGAAATGTCAACGGCAGTCTATCATAGGAATATGCAGGAGTCGGTATTCCTGCATTGCGGCTGGATTGGACCGGCACGACCGCTGTGATGGCTGTGCAACGTGTCTGAGCGCCAGGTACGCTCGGCTTGCACCAGCAACTGCGTACCAGGCGCTCATGACATAACATCGACAGTGTGCACGCCCGCGTGCTCGCTGGCACCACGTACCAGCGAGGTTCCGTCCGGTCGGAATGAAATCAATAATCAAATTAACAACTATGTCGTTTCGCGATGTTTTTGCATTTCCTGCCATATGGTGGCTCATTCAAGGGGTTAGAGAAAGGTAAGGCCCAAATAAAAAAAAAGGATTGTTGTTAAGCAAAACCGCAACGAACCAGTAAGGTTTTGGAGTGGAGGCTGCATTTAGGAAAACGAAGTGTTGGTCGACCGTTCACCAGATGGGAAGACGATCTCCGTGCAGTAGCCAGTCCGGAATGGAAGCGAGTAGCAGGAGATCAGACGTCTTGGCGTTCATTGAGAGAGGCTTATGTCCAGCCCCACCCCACCATGGTTCAAGCCTTGTCGTGGCGGTAGGGCTCAGTAGCCTGAGGTTATCCGAGACACCTTGGGCGAAGCCAATTGAACCGAGGAGATGGCGGCTCTTAGTACCCCTCCTATAAGAAGAGGGGACCAAAGAGCAGGTGGAGGTGCCGCTCCTTGTACCCCTCTTATAGGAAGAGGGGACAAAAGAGCACAAAGTGGTGGTGCACTTGCGCTCGGGGCAAGGGGCAAGGATGGGTACCTCACCCCATTGCACTGTCCCAAAGTCGGTGGGGTTGTCCTGTGGTGCGGGACAACCCCATCTGTGGAGCTGGCGTCGGTCTCTTCGGGGGCTGACTTCCCGTCGAGGTGCCCTGATGATTTGTTGTTCCGGGGCACCTCACCAAAGGCGGCACTGGTGGCACTCGCGGTGGTTTTTGTGGGTATTCGGCACTATATAATGTGCCGCGAGCCCCACACACCACTGGACCCCACCCAGCGCGTCAAGAAAAAAAAAGGCTTATGTCCAGCAGTGGACCGATAACGGCTCATAATGATGAAAATGATGAAGACTGCAACTTTTTGTTTATTAATAGTAGTATTTTTAGCCGACTGCATCAGGAGTTGTTTGTTTCTGTGCAGCTTTTCCTACTGGCATATACTCAGAACGTTTAGTAAGTTCATATTCAAAGATACATATCGGAATAATTTAATACATGACGTCAAATGTTGAAAGTCATAATATCGCGTACGCTGTGGAAGAACTTATAATAGAAGATTTGTTAAAATTTTTACTTTTTATTTTTTTGCTAAATACTTGTGCGGGGCAGGAGAACGTTTCTAATATTTATTAAACAGCGACAGCCCTAGACAGCACGTGGCTGATCACGAGACCTGATGACGTCACCAACCTCACTACCCGCTAGCGCAATGAATAACCTAATTAGCATTCATGTATTTTTCCATTCACTTGTAGTCGCCGAGTTGCATGTGCCCTCTGACTTGTCTACTATATCTGTTGAGAGAGAGCGAGATGGGCGCTAGAGACATATAAAAAAGAGAGATACAGAAAGGGAGAAAGAGAGCAAGGACATGAGAAACCAAATCATTGGACGCAAAAGGCAAATAGTTGGATGCGATATGTTATGAATCACGTGAAATACACAAGGTCACACGTGACCGGCGCGAAGCCGACGTTGGTCATTAAATCCGAAGTAGGTGTGAAGTTTTATCACAATACTAGCATATCGTACGTGGCTATGCTCGCATCATATTAGGTGACCCGACTAATGTTATATTACCGCGAAAGTTCGTAAATATGGATGGATGTTTGCTACTGTTTCACATAAAATTAGTGAATGGATTTTAACAAAATAGTACAATTGTGTAGCTCATACATTAGAATAACACATAGGCTATAGAAATAATCACTTTTGCACGTGTTTTTCTGTAGACTACGCGGACGAAGTCGCAGGCAACAGCAAGTAACATATAAATGTTACACATCTAATAAATGTCATCAAACTAACATATAACAACGGTACAAACAAACAGACTATTTTGATTTTGTAATGTTAGGATGTAAATATATAAAGAAATACGACTGGATAATTAATGTACAGGTTAAATAAAAGGTTACATTTATTTTATTTAAAAAAAGACTAGGAGTTAAAAAAGGGGTTGAAAAAACTAATGAATTATCCGGGCTAAACGGTGGGGTACAGCCTTGTTTGCTTAAGAATTTGAAAATGGAAATTGTGCTATACACTATGACGCTACGACTAATAGATAGATAAGTCGCGGTGTGAAGCCAGTATATAGCCCATTTATCGAGGAAGATTATTATATAGGCTATACATCATCACGCTACGGGCAGTACATGCGAGAAAATGACGCAATTAGTCACTTACGTTGCCAACACTGGCTATTTAAAAGCCGGCGTAACAAATTAGTTTTCTATCAACAATAACAACAACAGCAACTACGCATCATCACGCTAGCTCCCTAACAGGAAGGAAGAGAGAACGGAGCGCCATACGACACGACCCTTGCATCCCTGCCTTGCATCCTCCACTTTCATAACTCTCTTCATACAAACACGGCGGTTGCCAAGACTCCGAATACCACCTTCGGACAGTACCCGTCCAATTTGATCGTGGTATATTAGTCTGAGTCTCCTCCGGTACGTAGATCGTTCTACCTTCACATTGTATATCTGTTTCGTTGACCTTACATCCATCATTCTTTCTACAAGTCCGAGCCATCGGCGTGTGCCCTTTCTCATTTTAACACCGATACTTTCACATATTCCTAATCTCTCTCTCATTTCATTACCACAAACGCGGTCTGCAAGGGTTACGCCACACATTTTTCGCAACGACCTCATCACGACCGTGTTAATTCTACTTTCATGCGTCTTCTGACATACCCAACTCTTACTTCCATACAGTAACGTTGGTGCTAGCACGTAATTAAGTAGGGTAAGACGGGACCCTGGCTTAAAACCTCGCTTTTAAGCAAATTCCCTAACGTTCAACTCAGCCTGTTCCCTGCACACACTCTTCTTTCAACATCTGCGGGGTACCTTCCATCCCTGCTAAACACACAACCAAGATATACAAATTCATTCACTTGTTCCAGCGCTACATCATCCACCATAATTCTTCCGTCCGTTTTGGTTACTTCCCTGTCAAATACTCAAACCTTAGTTCTTTTCACGTTCATGTGTAAGTCCATACTCTCACAGTCGTCTTTCAGAATCGTAATTAGTGTCTGTAGCTCAGATGGAGTGGAGACCAAAAGTACAGCGTCGTCTGCATAAAGCAGGCAGTTCACTAATAAATCGTAATTAGTGACTGTAGCTCGATGGAGTGGAGACCAAAAGTACAGCGTCGTCTGCATAGAGCAGGCAGTTCACTAATAAATCGTAATTAGTGTCTGTAGCTCAGATGGAGTGGAGACCAAAAGTACAGCGTCGTCTGCATAGAGCAGGCAGTTCACTAATAAATCGTAATTAGTGACCGTAGCTCGATGGAGTGGAGACCAAAAGTACAGCGTCGTCTGCATAGAGCAGGCAGTTCACTAATAAATCGTAATTAGTGACCGTAGCTCAGATGGAGTGGAGACCAAAAGTACAGCGTCGTCTGCATAGAGCAGGCAGTTCACCAATAAATCGTAATTAGTGACCGTAGCTCAGATGGAGTGGAGACCAAAAGTACAGCGTCGTCTGCATAGAGCAGGCAGTTCACTAATAAATCGTAATTAGTGTCTGTAGCTCAGATGGAGTGGAGACCAAAAGTACGGCGTCGTCTGCATAAAGCAGGCAGTTCACTAATAAATCGTAATTAGTGACTGTAGCCCAGATGGAGTGGAGACCAAAAGTACAGCGTCGTCTGCATAGAGCAGGCAGTTCACTAATAAATCGTAATTAGTGACTGTAGCTCAGATGGAGTGGAGACCAAAAGTACAGCGTCGTCTGCATAAAGCAGGCAGTTCACTACTAAATCACCCGTTCTCATTCCAACATTCAACGACCTCAATCCCTGGAGATACTTATCCGGATATTTTTTATTATACTATCATGTATATTGATTACGTTTTTCTTTAGAGATTTTATATTGACTACTTGGAATTGTTCACACCATCTTACCCTAAAAGTGTGGTATCT
>JAFELO010000210.1:206271-234018 GCA_017140195.1 Eumaeus atala
TGCCTTTGTCCCCTATGCTATATAGCCGTCACCTGATACTGTTACTGTACGGTGGCCCGGTGATAAGCATGTCCATCCAAGTTAGTAAGAGGTAGTGCCATGCCGAATTCGGCCGGTACCGGGGGGAGGGGGGTATCGTACGGTTTGTGTGTAGCTGGTGGCTCATTGGAGGGGAGAAGGAGGGCAACGCATCATCATGACAATAATCTTGATGTCTATGGTCGTAGTCGTCAAAAGCCTCCGATTGCTCGTTTGCTCTCTTATTCTATAAAAATTGTGTGTACTGTGTGTGTGATTAGAAGTTTTTGGCGTAACAAAAAAAATATTTTTAATTTTTTTTCTTCTTCTTATTCTACGTTCGTATAAAAACGACACTGACAATAGAAAAAAGAAGGTAGGTTGGTTTTTGGTGAATGTAGATTTAACTATGTATCTAGATTCTACACGGATAATCTCTATTTCCTAACCAGCGGCAGCCTACCCGACATGTGTCGGATTGGCCACGATGTTCGCGTATTTACGCTCGTGGGACAACTTGAAACCGTGTGAAAGAAAGGTGAGATTCTGATTGCTAGGTTACTAACACTAGCTGGCAGACTATAAACTGTTGTCCTCAAAGGCCAAGTTATTGATAATTATTGACAAGGTGAGGAAAGTCGCAATACACATAATAAAAAGCATAAGTTAGCAATACCACCACCGACCGCGTCCTGGCCACCCAAGTATTTATTTTTAGAAGGCTTGAAACTGTGTACTTCGAATTAATTTGAAAATGGAAAATAAAAATTAAAATATTAGCATATTTCTGGAATTGTCTTAAACAACGTAGAAAAACACACATTTGAGAATTTGGCTATAAATGGATATTTTGCGATCCGATGATACAGAAAAAATGCTACTTGAAATACTAAATGAAATTTCTGAAACTTTTTCTATAATACGAAGGTTTTCCGTACCTCGTTGTTCCATCGGATATTCAACATACTCGGTACTCCCAAGATATATAACTGTAGATTTTTAGCTTCGTATATAAGTACTAAGTACAATTGCTGAGGTGTGGAAAATTGTGGAAATTTTTGAGTCAGGTTCGGTTATGCTGTAGACCATTTTGAACTCCGACAAATCAGTTGCAAGTACATCTTGGACAGTGCTAAGAGGTGTATCTTTTAATATAATAATAATCGTTTTAGTAACAAAAACACATATTTTTTTGTTTATAGTTTGTAGTGATGCCACACGCCAGTGTGTCACGAAAGAATGCTTTGGAAATTTTAAAAGGAAAAATGTCATTTGTTAATTGTTTCAATTTTCGAAAGGAGAATATTGTTCACGACAGCAAAATTTCACGTCACGTGTCCCGTCATGCGCCAGGGCTGGGCCCGCAGCGGGACACAATGTATGTATGACAATTTTATTCAGCTCTATTTAACCTATTGACAAAGTTCTTCGTATGTACATATAAAATATTGACATGATTTAAATTATCTTAAAATCTGGTCTATTGTTTCATGATAGCAGAATTATTATTAGTAAGAATCTTAAAGTTAGGTCAAAGGAATTCAACCCCTACGTAGTGTGTTTTAGGTCCTGCTCAATATTATAGATGTTACCCACGTCTGACTTTGTATGTAAAAAGTAATGTTTCTAGGGCGTTGTACCGGTGCTAAAGAACAAACGGATCCCTTGTGGGACAACATGGTTGTCCGTCTGCATGTCTCTCTGTTCATCTGTATTTTTTGTAATATTATTATATATATTTGTAATATTAATATTTGTAATATTTATGATAGTAATGCGTGGCATGATCAAGCTAAAATTCATGGCAAATACTCAAAGCTGAGTCCTGCTGGCTCTTCAAATGTCTATAATATCATACACCATACATAAGACTCATTCAAAAGGTACAGTCACCTAAGACTCATTCAAAAGGTACAGTCACCTAAGCTCATTCTTTGAATATCGTACTAAAGTCATAACCTATAGTGTTCCCACTCCCCATTGACTTTGAATCATGAAATTTGGCAAGAATTAAGAACTTACATTATGTACAAATAGAGGAACAATTAATTCGAAATTTGGTAAATTATAATCAAGTACATGTTTTCTTCGTCATTTTTTATAGCATAAGGCGGCAAACGAGCAATCGAGGCCGTTTGACGACTACCGACACTCATGGACATTCGCAGATGCGTTGTCCTCCTATTATACCCAGACTCCCAATGGGCTTCCGGTTACTCACAAACCACACGAAACGCGACAGCGCAGTTGTCACTTTACGTCGGTATCAAGTGAGTGAGAGGTACTTTTCCAGTCGTGCCGGCCCAAGTCCGTTGCACAGGAGGATGTAGTGTCATGCACCACGTATGGCACTACCTCCTTCTATGCAGCATGGCAGTACCTCGTCTTAGCCATATCCCGTTCACAAGGCCGCCATATTTTACACAGAGCTACGGCTACCTGATATCTGCTGCCCAGTAGTGAAACCAAATCAAATTCTAGATGTGGAACGAATACACGAATCCGGTTACACTCACGATGTTTTCTTTCACTCACACACTCGCAAAATGTACTTTGGTTATAAAAGCTCATTAGTACACAGCAGGGTTAGAACCTGGTCTACCGGAATCGAAGTCCGAAGCGCTAACCACTGAGACCACCGAGGCTGGCAAATTTTAATTATATCTCGAAAAAAAAATCCTTTACAAACTTATATTTGAAGTTTATTGGACACAAAATAAGTGTACGTGCCAGCCCTTTTGGCTTTGACATGCAAAGTTTTACATGTTCAGGAATAAAACTAAAAGACATAAATAATCTGGAAATAGTAAAGAGAGTTTAAACACGTCTCTAGTAATAACACATAAATAATTATTAAAAGCTGCCGTGCAGAAGAAATAGACAACGTAAAAAGTATAAAATTAAAAATAATTTAAAAAATCTAAAAGTGTACGTCTCATAAGACTCATTAAAAATTTTCAATATTTTGTTCCGAAGTAATAATTAAAAGATTTTTGGTCTGTAACAATTCTAAGTACGAGATATTAGACACCATTGTTTCGCCTACGATGACACAAATACAATCAACTGAATACAATATTATCTTTGACATTTTAGGCAAATCTATACCTATTATAATATAACAAGCTCCGAAAAGCTGTCTGTCTGTATGTGATCTGTTTTTTTCTCTCGAATTCTACACGACTTTCAAGTAGTTTTCACTTACAGAGAGAACGATTCCCGAGGAAGGTTTTGGTGTATAATTTGCTAATGAAGTTAGTTTGTTGATGTAATAAGTAATCTGCTAAATGAAAAATTGTATGTCATAAAGAAATTTTACATTTAGAAACAAAATTTATTATAGTTGATTGCAGCAGCTTGAGTGTACTATCACCTCTTGACTTAAAATCGTATTGTTCGTAATAATGGTTCAATACTTTTTGCTGGAAATTGAATAAATAATATTCTCCTAACATTATTTCCACTTTGTTAATTTACATTGTTACCTAAAATATATAAGTAATTGTATACCTAATGTGGAATACAGATATTTCTAACATCGAATTATTTTGCGAGGCAGCCCTAAGTTTTAGTAATATCGGGCGCCGGGCAGTGTGGTAACACACGTGAGCGGCAGTCACGTTGGCGGCCGCGAGAGCCGAGATCGCATGCCATCGCATGTCGTGACGTAATACACGGGCTGATAATACTGCTAGTTACTCGGGCAAACGTTTCATACTTTCGTCTTCGTAACATTCAAAGTTTTCAAACAAAAAGGCACGTTTTACTTACTGATTTCAACGCAACAAACAAAGAGGTCCTTTTGAAAAACTTTGTTCGCTTGTTTTTACTTTCTTTATTTGGCTAACATTCGCAGGGTCTTGTTACGATATTCTCTTTAAATGTACAAATAATATACAAAATAATACTCAGAATCAAATAATTTATAATGGACTGATTTTAAATAATAAAAGTAGGTATTTAAAATTTTTCAAAATTACGAGGTATCTAAACAAGGCTTTTCGCTGATGATGTTAGGCCAGGACGTTGGGTGTGTAGAGGACGTGAGCATTGACCTAAATGCTGCTACAATTGTGGCCCGTGTTTTTTTTATTTAATTTGAAAACGGGTGAACAAGGAGTTATTGGCGCGAATGCACGTTGTGCCCTTTCAATGTAAATTTATATAATCTGTTTGAGGATGGATGGGCCATCAGGTAGAGGCCCTATTGTCAAAAGATGTGGGGTCACTTGTACCCCAAGGCGGCTTCCGTAGAGTTTTAACGTTTACTTAGGTAGTGTTTCCACATTGATAAACCACCAACCCAGAGTAAGCGACGTGAATACTTCTCCCATAATAAAAGAATGTATGTTCCTTGGCTCCCAAATAAAGCCTTTTTATTAATTATTTGTCTAAAAAAAGACATCATGTTATGATACTATATCGCGGTCACCCACACAGATATCGCAGCCAGATAAGCTTAATTCATCGGTTACACACACTTTGCGAACTCTGCCGTGTTTTTTCCTAGTTGGACCTGCGAACTTGTGAGATATGTAGCTCTTTAATATTCATGTTATATTATCTGCACCTGGCATGTCACACCAATCAAATAATACTAGATGGAAAAGAAACAGACGTCTTGGTCTAGGAAGTTAGAGTCTCTGCCAAGACCCCCAGCACATCTCACAAAAGTTTCAGCATAATCTGATGAGTGGTTTCTGAATGCCTATGCATTCTGGTATTGCAATAGAAATCATATTTATACTAAATACGTCACTGCATGCACATGTAGATGATAGTACAAACTCACGGGCATGTGATTTGAATATTTAAATACTATTTTCATAGCTTCCGTGGAGTATTGAAATGAATCGTGTTTCACTTAAGCTAGCCCAGCAGTTTAACTATGATTTAATTTTGTCCGTCAGTGAAATTTCAAATCTAAGCTGATTCGATCTAATGGCAATCGTCTAGGCCCCTTGAATAGCTTTCACATAGGCACGTGAGCGAAATAATAAGTGCACATTTTGTGTGCGCAACGTTTTCCCTACTTGTTTATCCTATTTAACCCTTTTTTTTTGTTGACGCGGGGAAACGCGTTTACGCGCCTTTCCTGGCCCTGGGTGGGGTCCAGTGGTGTCTGGGGCTCGCGGCACATTATATAGTGCCGAATACCCACAAAAACCACCGCGAGTGCCACCAGTGGTAAGGTGCCCCGGAACAGCATATCACGGGGACCGACGCCGCCTCCACAGATGGGGTTGTCCCGCACCACATAACAACCCCACTGACTTTTGGACTGGGGTGAGGTTTTGCAATGGGGTGAGGTTCCCATCCTTGCCCCTTGCCCCGTGCGCAAGAGCACCGCCACTTTGTGCTCTTTTGTCCCCTCTTCTTATAGGAGGGGTACTAAGAGCCGCCACCTCCTCGGTTCAATTGGCTTCGCCCAAGGTGTCTCGGATCACCCCAGGCTACGGAGCCCCACCGCCACGACAAGGCTTGAACCATGGTGGCGATCCTATTTAACCCTGTTACATCCAATGTCTAACATATACTTATTCTAATGTGATGGCTGATTACAATAAAACTACTTTTACGGATTTTATAGCGGATATATATTTAATTAGTTAACTAGCCCGACGTTGCAGAAGCTTTACAGCACCCATGGTCGCAGGTGGACTGAGAAGACAGATGTCCTGACGTCATAATGTTTTAAAAGTACCCGAAGAATTATAATTAATTGTCCAGTTCACCCGTGACCGATAAAATCCATAAAAATAGTTTTATTGTAATGAGTAACAATAGCGTAAACTTTAGACAGCAACATGTGATGGTCGAATGTTGTATATTATGACGTTGCATAAAAGCTATCTTTATATTAACACATTCTTAACATTCAACCCTCAGAGTAGGGTTACCAACGTCTAATTTAAAAAAACTAATTTAGAAATGTAGGAAAATTCTGAGAGAGACTGATGTGAAATGAAATTCAAAAAATATAGGTTACTGGGACCATAAACTTTTCTCGTAACTCTGACTTTTTAGTCCCGGAAAATTTTCAAAAGAGTTTTTTTGAAAATTTTAGGGACTAAAAACGCAGTTTCCAAATTCAAAAACACATTCATAATTCAAACATGAAACGACTGACAACGAAACTCGACAGTCGACGTAAGTTTATGTTGTGACTTGTGTGTAAGGTTTAGTAGGTACTGAGTTACGACTTACGTATGTGTGTGTGCAGGTCACGTTCCCGCGGCGCGACGTGCGGAGGCCGCGCTGGACGCGTGCACTCGCGTCACGTGTTTGCTATTCTCGATAGCTTTCGCCATCACAACGTTATTTTTACAACGATGATTCAGGGCTTATTATCCTTTATTCTGTTCTATTTTCTTCGTTAATCGATAATTTATTTTGACGTGCCAACGCCTTGTAAACCTATAACCCCTAGCTGCATTGTCAGAGTAATGTTTTGAGTAATATTAATGACGACGGCTGGTGGAACCTGCGAGCGAGACCGCGTAACATGTCGCGACTTTCGCTTCATCCGACAATGCGTTCAGAGATCAATCGCCTTATAGACAAATAGTACTCCAAAGTTTAAATTCGTCTAAGAACTGGACAAATGAGGTTGAAGTGGTTCCCTACCATGGATCAAGCCTTGTCGTGGCGGTGGGGCTTATTAGTCTGGAGTGAACACAGGCGAAACTAATGGAACCGAGGGGGATCTTTGCACCCCTCTTATAAGAAGAGGGGGCTTAAAGATCAGGAGGAGGAATCGTTCTCGGTGCCCTTCTTTTAAGAAGAGGGGACTTAAGAGCAACAGGAGGTGGCGCTTTTGCGCACGGGTCAAGGGGCGAGGATGGGAACCTCACCCCATTGTACTGTCTCAAAGTGGGTGGGGTTGTCCTGTAGTGCTGGGCAACCCCATCTGTGGAGGTGGAGTTAGTCCCTTAGGGGGCTGACTAGCCGTCGAGGTGCCCTGATGATTGTTGTTCCGGGGCACCTCCCCAAGGGCGGCACTGATGGCACTCGCGGTGGTTCTTGTGGGTATTCAGCACTATCATGTGCCGCGACTCCCACACACCACTGGACCCGACCCAGGGCCGGTGAAGGCGCGTAAATGCGTTTCAACATTACAAATCTACCTCACGCAGGTAGTAGAGAACGGCGTTCACTATAGTAATTGTATGTGGGGCTAAAAGGAGGAGAAAACGGTAAACGGTCCCCCTCCCCACAGTAATGGGGCGGCACGCGCACGGTTAATGATACGGAAACGTATATATGGATAATTGTAACACAGGCGCGAATATGAGGCGAGTGGCGGAAACGAACCGAACGCAGAACAACAAAGTAACCTTACTGCGTAGTGTGTACCTCTATTAGGCCCAGGCCTGCTCGGAACTCGCCAGGACATCCTTGAAATATTTTACCCTGTCCCACGTTTCCGGTGGACAGATTAGGTCAGATTAATAAAAATCAACATAGGACAAATTAAAGAGTCTCGAGTGTTCAAAGCTGCAGAAGTTTTCTTATTACATGAAACTGGCGATCCGCCCCGACTTCGTCCGTGAATAACACGGATCGGATTGCTAACAAATTAGACCGTCCTCGGGAAACGCTTCCATTTCCATCATCGGTGAAAACCACATGAAAATCCGGTCAGTAGATTTAGAAAAATCGATCACATACAGACAGACAGCTTTTGGGGACTTGGTGTTATAATGAGTATAGATATAAATACATAAACTAAAAGAAAATTATCGTTCCATATAATACCTAACGAAGAGGGCTACCACTAATTGTGGACAAGTAGCAGAAAAAGGGAGTACTTTGCGGTTAAATTACCCGTAAATGTAATACTAATAAAAACAAAAGAAAATAATAATGTAAATATAAAATAATATAAATGTAAATAAAATACTCGCATTTCAGTACAACGTAGAAGATATATCTTCTTTATATTTGTATAATAGTTGTAGAGAACTAATAAAAAAAAAAATATTATTTATCGAGAGAAATGCTCATCTGGAACTCATGTTTTTGATATAATGTATGAAAACCGATTTTGGGACTGATATTATAATAGTATAAGAGGACAAATCAGCCGTAGGAGTAAAATGGCCCAGCGGTACTCACAAGCTGCGCGCAACACAATAGCCACCACTTTGAGACGTACCGGGCCAATTCGGCTACCATGCAGACACTGGCTCTCGCCACGTAGTAGCGAAGAGAGCTTACGACTTGTGAGCAACAATTTTTTCTTTTTCTTTTTTTAAAATATTGACTAATGCTATTTGATGCAGTGCATTTACTGCAGAATTGTACAGAAAGGTATATCTCATTTTTATTACAAAATTTGTAGTTTGTATAAAAAATAAGACGTCGTAGACCGTAGCAATAGCAGGTAAACTGAGTCGAATGAAGCTCTTGTAATAATATCCTTTTAATACAGTTAAGGTAAGTATATGTTAAAATAGACAAGAATAATGGCGCTTCAATTTAATAAGGATACAGAACCTTATTCAGTTAAATT
This sequence comes from Eumaeus atala, assembly GCA_017140195.1. NCBI lineage: Eukaryota > Metazoa > Arthropoda > Insecta > Lepidoptera > Lycaenidae > Eumaeus > Eumaeus atala. Next base: position 214,805 of record JAFELO010000210.1, read on the forward strand.
AAGAAAATTGTGCTTATAAACCCCAGCAAGATATTCCTAAAAGTATTCGAGACATCCCAGGCTAATATATATAACCAAGACATGTAATGGGATAGCACAACCTTTGGCAAATTTTATTTTCTTATCCAAAATTCTGTACTGCTGTAACTTTTTATCGAATTATTGTAACTCGCAAGTCGTGCTTTAATATTTATGCATTAAAGAAAATTCATAACAATTTAACTAAGATGACCTTTAACAACTTGCGTAGAACTTAAGTTCTATTTCATCCTAGTCATGTTGATAAAAAAACTGGGATAACGTTTTCAAATTAATCTAAAAACCTTGTCATTCAAATTTGTTTAGAACTTTGTATTTATAATTCTGTATAAATATAAAAATACACCTGAAATAAAAACACATTAAAATTTAATTGGATGTTTTCATCATCATCAACAGTCGGACGACATCCACTGCTCTGGGCACAGCCTCCCCCACGGAGCGCCATAGGTCACGGTCACGAGCCACTAGCATCCAGCGGCTCCCCACCACCTTAACCAAGTCGTCAGTCCATCGGGTAGGAGGTCGTCCCACACTCCGTCTTCCGGTGCGGGGCCGCCACTCGAGCACCTTTCATCCCCAAACGTTGTTTTAATTCTGCTAATTATAAAGTCATTTGATAGTCCTACTTTCTATACCGGCATTTTAACACTAATTACCACAGGGCACCTAGGATTAGCATTTAGCATATCTATCGTCTTCTTATATTTAAAACTATGCCCTCTGTCTGTATGCGATCGACTTTTTCTGGATCTACGGAACGGACTTTCTAGCAGTTTTCATCCATGGATCGAGCGATTCCCGAGAACGGTTTTAATGTACTTTACGTTGTTCCCTTTTATTCACAATCGTATAAGTTGCAACTCGCGATTTGCCACGGCTCTGGAAAATCACTGTAAAAGAATCGATATAAACTTGATGACATTTTATATAACTTTAAGAGGAAAATTTGGTTATAGTCGAGGTCAAGCGGTAATTTTGACAGTTGTTGCTTATGATTTGGTGGTCAGCCCTATGAACCTCGTGGACAGTAGCTACCTAGTGATTGTCTTCTTTTTTCGGACCTGAATTAATGCTGTGAAAATGAAGAGAAGGCCAGTGCAGCTTCATCTGATTGGTATGACAACGCGTCGGCCGACGAGACTAGATTTGTGGTCAAAAAGTGTTTCGACCCCCTCTCCCCCGCATATGGGATCCTCTGAATGTCTCTGATGCAGCATCACATACAGTAAAAACACAACGGACCGCTGACATCATATTATTATTTTATTCCCTAAAAATAAGTGGTTGTCTTTTTAAAGAAAACAGCTTATGTAATATTTATACAAATACAAGAAAATAATTTGATAACGCGTACACGATAAGACAAACGTGCCGTTGAGCATATTGTCGTTGTTTAGTAAACAAAGTTCTTGGACAAATCATCCATTAGACAATCAATCTCACCGACATCGCACAAGTTATATCAATAGTCACATATATGTGTATTAGAGAGGTAATGGGCCGTTCACGTTCTAACTACAAAAGCGCCAAAAAGTTAGGGTTAACCGTCAACCAAGGGTTGATACGCGCAGTACATATGATAGCAATAGGTAAAACGGCGAAAGGACACGAGCCCCGGCTAAAGGGGGCCCACGGTTCAGGAAAACCATTTCCACATTATCCATAAAATTTGTATGCGTTGAGCTTCGTCATACATCCTCCTATTTGGGGAAAAGTTGTTGTGCGGGATGGATCTAAGTGGATGGGGATCGTCGTTCAGTTCTTTAAAAGAGGTGTATGGCCAGCGGTAGCCATTAATACGCTATAAATAAACGAACACGTGGTGAGTTATATGATGATAGTATATGTAGGTAGGTAACTTGTCTCGCTCGCCTGAACCGGATGTGCTAAAGAATAACGCAGCGTCATACTGGTAGATAAATTACGATTTCCTCGCGTCACGTGTGCTCGTGGATTGGGGCAGAGTAAACCCTTACAAACTTTGGAATGAGGCCACTTGCAAGGTACCTCCCGCTGATATAATAACAGCGTAAAATAATGTTTATCCCAAGTGTTGTGCTCCGTGCTCGCGTTGTATGTTCTTGTAAGGAGTTCTAGGTTTATAAGAGGACTTATCACTCTCTTAACTCTATAAGAGGTTGGAAAGGATATAAATTTCATTTATTACCGCTTATATTAGGAACAGAAATCTGCTCACAATTCTAAAGTTCTAAGAACTAAAGGGGACATAGAAACTGAACGTTCCACTAAATTCACTTGGTTCCTCCGCTTCCATTAATTACAGTGGAAGTAGAGATAGAACTAGAAAAATAAGTTCTAGGGATTTTTTATACTAAGTATGTAGGTGTTGTGATACAAAAAACACTGCAACAGTGTCACGCCTGATCAGAATATAAAACATTTGTAATGTCACTTTCCCAGCAAGCGCTTATCAACTGACAAATAAATAATGGCACAGTTGACAATACCCTGGTAATACCATCCGTATTCCTCCATATCCCTCTCATACTAGTCACGTACCCGATAGAAAAATTCGATCGTCTTTATCACATCAATCAGGGCACCAAGGACCCCAAACTTCAAGGAGCTCCCAAAAGGCAGGTGTTTACGTCATTGCCAACGAGACCAAACTTTACAGTTTCGACAATATTTGTTCTTGATTTAATTTGACACAGTCGTTAATCTTTAATTGGTTTTGAAAATCACCCCGGGGAGTCCAGGTCCCTAAGTGACTTACAACGACTCTGTCATTAAAAATCACCCCGGGGAGTCCAGGTCCCTAAGTGACTTACAACGACTCTGTCATTAAAAATTGATTTTCCTCCATAAAAACACCTTTTATTGTGTTGGTCACTGTCGTAAATATTATTTCAAGTCCACAATAAGTATCTAAATTAGCATAATCAACACATAATTCAGTTGTGCACGTAAAGCACCTAACATTAAAAATATCCACCATAGGTTTTACGCATACTAAACAAGAAAGTAATCTTCAAGACAGCACAAGAAACAGTACTAACTTGTCATATTTCACGGCATGACCATTCTCCTCCCAATAATTATGCGTTTCCATGTTCAGAGCGTATCACAGAATGTGTTAAACACCGTATCACTACACACATATGTATCACATTGTATCACAACACTGTTTGTTTCACAGGCGAGTGCAGCACTTTGAACGTAAACAATAAGTACGTGGTCTCTGCGGGACATTTGCGATGTATCTGGCGCGCTTCGAGGCGACACGACCGGCCGGCTCCAGTCATGTGACCGCGTCAAAATATGGCACGAGTATAGAAATGTGCGGACTCGTAGGGTTGACACATTCGTGAAATATACTTTTTTATAGCATAACATTTCAGTTAGCAACAATTGCAATTGCAACGCGTGGTGGTGACTACCACTCGCATCATGCTAACATTTGCACAATCCTGTTTGTTAACAACTGTCGCCCCATTACTCCGAAATATGCCACGGGACTCTCACAAGCCACACGAAACCCCACAGAAACTAGACCGCAGCTCTCTAAACTAAGCCCACATCCAGTATCCCCTCGTTCCACGCCCGCACAACTGGAGAGCATGCAGGTGATTCACTCATATCGAAGGGTTTTGGAGTACGTCAGGATTCTGACATTCCAGGTTCATTGGTGACTGTTTATTTTCAGTTCATAAATTTTAAAAAGACTCACAAATACATCCACACACATGCATATGTTATCATGTATGTGTAATACAGTACGTTTACTTAACACAAACAGCTAAACATACTCCCCTCCTTTGCGCTGCAGTCGTGTAAAAAGGTTTCGTCACCATCATCATTATCAGCCCTTAGCGGTCCACTGCTAGACATAGGTCCCTTTCAATGAACGCCAAGACGACGAAATCCGATGGCACGTTCCGGGGCTAAAAAGGCATACGTACTTTTAATTATCACTTGTGAATTTTTAATCGAAGTACTTAAATTAGTTACCATTTTTATGGTGGTGGTAAGTGGTCGCATATACCCGCTGATATAACACTACATATCAAGTTGGCATATACTTGCCGATATAACACTACGTATCAATTTGGCATATACTTGCCGATATAACACTACGTATCAATTTGGCATATACTTGCCGATATAACACTACATATCAAGTTGGCATATACCTGCCGATATAACACTGCATATCAAGTTGGCATATACCTGCCGATATAACACTACATATCAAGTTGGCATATACTTGCCGATATAACACTACATACTCGTATCAAGTTGGCATATACTTGCCGATATAACACTACATATCAAGTTGGCATATACTTGCCGATATAACACTACATATCAAATTGGCATATACCTGCCGATATAACACTACATACTCGTATCAAGTTGGCATATACTTACCGATATATCACTACATATCAAATTGGCATATACCTGCCGATATAACACTACATACTCGTATCAAGTTGGCATATACTTGCCGATATAACACTACATATCAAGTTGGCATATACTTGCCGATATAACACTACATATCAAGTTGGCATATACTTGCCGATATAACACCACATATCACGTTGGCATATACTTGCCGATATAACACTACATATCAAGTTGGCATATACCTGCCGATATAACACTACATATCTAGTTGGCATATACTTGCCGATATAACACTACATATCAAGTTGGCATATACTTGCCGATATAACGTATCACGTTGGTAATAGTCGATTAATAGTTGACGGCTTTGACTATTTATAAACAAACTTTTTCAATTTCTCTGTCAGTAAAGTATGCGATTTTATTTGGTCCGGTCAGCTCGTCAGTATTAAAAAAGAAGTCATCTTATATCGTCAAGATTGGTTTGGGTCAGAGAACCGTAGATGCAGCAGGTCCCGATTACAACACCCAGGTACTCGACGGATTGAACCCTGAAAGAAAGAAAGCACTATTCGTCATGCACAGGCTTTTCCCGAAAGTCAACGCAAAGAGTAAACTGTCGCTTAGTAATGAGGTAACATTATACAAATCATGCAGGCATGCATGCAGACCGATCATCTCATATTGCAGTTACATAGCCATTTTACATCGAGTGCAAAATAGATTACTACGAATGGCCACAGGCTGGCATCACTTGGCACATCCGCATATAGATATTCCCATTACATAGAGATTTCGATCCCGACAATATCACGGGGCATTGCAAAGAGCTCTCCAAAAGACACTTCGACCGAGCTGTCGGTCATCCTAATCCCATCTCGCCATCAAGGCAGCGGACTACAATGCGTTACAAACGTAGCGTCGTGCCAGACACTTTCAGAACGACGAGGCCAATTGTAAAACAAAACAAAACGCAAGCAGATACAACACCACGGCCGCGAAACAGGCACACTACACCCGTCGGAGGGGTGCGGGCGCAAAAGATTCAATGCACAATCACCACATCATGACAAACACCAGCACACGCGGTCCGAAAAGTCCGAGCGACGGTGTTGGTGCAGTCGTAGGAGCTCAGCGCCGGCCGTACCGGTTAGGTTAACCACGACGACCGCGCGCGTGCCGTACCACCCGCCCATAGTGGAAGGGGGGCGAGCTCCTCCAGCCTCCACGATAGTGTAAGGCGCACTTGAGCTACCGTGCGTCAACTGCCCCCTTGTTAAAGAGGGGGGCAAGGGGACCCGTTCCGCTCGGCCAAGATAATAATGGTTACTTTAGCTAATCTTAAATAACCATCGGGATGCATCCTTCACATCTGCGGAAGAGACCGTCGCCCGACGTGTCTTATATTAACCGATGTAGCTACACTGGACACTTACTGGCGGCACAGAGCAGTCAAAAAAGAAAGATTACAACAGGTCACCTTAGTAATATAACGTACATTGTTCCCAGTTTGCACGTTTGTCCGGCAAAATAAAAATAAATGTAATTGAATTCCGATAAGATCAGATGAGTGTGTGGCCTTCAGTGATGAATTTCGAATACCCGCTGGAACCTCGCGAGTGTCCTCCGCCGCGTGAACCGAGCTACCCCGGGTCTGTCAGCAACAGGGCAACTCGGCCACTGGCCGAATAATATGGTCTTCTGTAAGACCCACAGCACATTTTCATATAGTATTCTCCACACCATTTAGAAATACTTATCCAATGACACCCCAAACGGCTCTAGTCAATCCATGAGCCACACTAGCCTAAATAATTTGGTCCCTCAAAATCGTACTCTATTATTTTGTCACTGTTCATATTATAATACGGAAGGCATTAATGTACATTATTATTAAATATACATTACTAATGTACAGGACCCATAATCTCCGATTAAAACGTATGAGGCATACGGACGGACAAACGAACTGCACGAATTTATGAGGGTTTCGTAGCCTAATGGAAAAGAGGGGAAAGGTAAATAGGTAATCCACCTAACAGGTATTTTTTGGTATTTATACAATGGCATCGGTCCTAGGTACGAGCTGGTGGTGCCCAGTGGCCTTACAACTGATTAACCACAATTTTTTTAAGCACTTACCATGTGTAGACCTTTTTAAATATCACATTGATATTATGTAATTATTATTAATAATTTCATATTAATATTAATAATATTATGTGATTTACATAGATACCTATAAATATAGTTTATTGAGGCAGTTTTATTTCCCTCTTAAAATAGGTTTATTAAAAAAAAGTTATGTGACCATTATATTCTTTTTACTTACAAGATCGCACGGCATTTCAGGCAACGTGACTCGCCCGGTGCTCGCTAACAAACTATCAAAGAATAACGCGAAGAGGCTAGGTACAAAGCTATCATATATATACAAAAATGACCTGTTTCTACTATTGATTAAAAAACATGAAGATAACCAGCATCTCAAAACCGTCCATACAAAAGACGTTCACAATTATGTCAATTATGCAATTTTGAAATCAATTTTAACAATGTATGTTTAAATTGTGCACTTCTTTATGTGCATTAACCGATGATTTAAAATTATAGTTAAGTATGGACCTTGTATTTATGTAAATCACTAATTTTTTCGTTTTTACACAATTTTTCAGATACCTATACTTGACATTGAAAATTGGTACTCGGTGTGACGTTTACTCGAACGAACATGATTCTGATACGGCGACGTAAGCGGGCTACAGGGTTACGGTAGAAATTCACAAAATATTGACAAGATTAAAAATCTTTTATAGAAATCTTGAGTTCACGTAGGTAACCACAAGTCTAAAAGTTCCTTAGGAAGTCTTAATTATGTCTAGTAAGAGCCTGCTGCTCTTACTAGACATAAGGCTCATGCCTTAAGCTTATTTTTAGCTACCAGCTATTAAGAATTTTATTTTTAGCCACTAGCTTTATTTAGCAACTGTTAGCTGGGGCAAGAACTAGTGAGAAATTCAGGCTTCGGCCTCTTTCTAAATCACAAACAGCGGAAGTTTCACTGTACCTATTAATGGCCCGGAACACAAACTACACACATTTGACTAATGCGAGTATCAAGAATGTGGAGAATTAAAAAAATGCTTTTGGCTCCATACCCCCTTCGTGTAATGTAATCACAGCAGTTCTGTTCTCCTTGGCCTTACTGAGTACTTCAATTGATGCGTCAGTAACTCGTGAGCCGATGATTGTTCTCCAGTTTTAGGCTTTATACTCGTATCTCTAAATAGAACTCAGTGTTGTCTATGCACTCTCCAAAGTTACATTTGTGGATACATCGTTAATGTTGTTCCACATTGCTTCTCTGGAACTAGCGGTTAATCTATACCATATGCCATCGCCACCCTCGCTTGCACGTGACCGCTCTCCCGGTCTCCCGTCTCCACGCCTCACTCCGTGTCGCGCCCGCCGCATCACGCGGAATAAATCCGATTGTAATATGCTTTACAAGTTGTAAAGCCGAGACTCGGTTTTTTAAGTGGTTCTGTGTTAGCGGTGCTATGCTGTACTACTACAGCCTGCAGCCAACATTATACCGTCTTAGACATGATACACGTTTCGTGTGGGATATGAGTATCTGGAGTGCCATAAGTGAATGGGGATGGCCTTGGTAGTCATCTGATGGCTGCTATTACTCATTTATCCCTCTACGCCTTTAAAAAAAATATTACAATTATATACACACATATCAAGTAGATCGGCATCGCTGCGTACCGCACTGATTATAAAATAATTAAAATGTATTATTTGTATTAATAGCTGTTACATACTAAATGTAATGATAATTACTAACTCAAGTTTAGGATAACTTAGTCTGTAACGATATGATATTTATTTATTTTCTTGAAATACGTTTATGGGTGCACCCGAATCGGACACAACTAAGGAGATTCCCACTTGCAGGAGTTTTCATGTCCCAGCCTGGACGACGTTAATCATAACGCCTTCACATAAAAAAATCCTATCAGATAACCTAAACTTCGACGTAATATATGTATATATTTATATGGACCTACGAACTAGCGCCTGAGGTTGCTTGTATAGTTAAAACTCATGAATATGACATTTACGGCTTTTCTATTTAATTAGATCAGGCGATAATTCTAATACTTTTTCATATTATAATGCCGAAGTGTTTGTTTGTTTGGTTATACGTGCCATTCTAAGAAATTATTCTTCCGATATGAAAAATTGTTTATTGTTATATTGGCCATTTATTAAGGAATGGTATCCAAACTGCTACAATAAATCGGAACGGAGTCATGAACATGAGCCTACGTCATCGATAGTATAACGGTGTTCTCTACTCTCTTCAATACCCCCAGTAATGATCCTCTCCATAAGCTATCACTTCACGTCAGCGCCGATACCATTTCAGCTCGGTCCATCCGATAACATTCAGAGTGGGCGGTCGGGCTACTTTTCGATCCTAGTCTCGTCGCCTGACGAGCACTTATGGCAAGCTGATGAAGCTGTGTTGGGCTTCTCTTGGGAAGCACAAACTCTAAGGACAGCAGAAATTCAGGTCCGAAAAGAAGAGAGGAAAAACCTATTCAATATCACTATTAGGATTGTCATCACCACCAAACTTTTTATTCCATTGCTAATGAAATGCTTTTTTCTCATAGCGTTCTTACTACTGCGTCAACCGTCAATGGACTCGTAATTTTTTTTTGTGTTAAATACTGTCGTTAAACTACTAGATATAAAACGTTATTTTAATGAAGTAGAATACCGTTTTAGTAAGATGCTTTAGAGTAGCCGGTGGTCCATTGGAGGGGAGCAGAAAGGAGGGCAATATATTATTATGAAAACAATAATGCGGATGTCTATGGGCGTTAGTAGTCGACCAAAAGATTTGAGTGCTTGGTGGTGCGCACTATATACTAAGAAACGTGGCCAAATCATTAGGGATATATTAAGTATTTACGTAATTTTTAGTTTACATTTTTGTCTAAGTTAGGTTATTTCTTAAAGGTATATATTAAATTGCTACTGGTATCATTATCAGTATATTTTCCTATGGCAATACACACACAAGGTAGCGGACAGGATAAACCGAAATTATTCCACTCATTGGGACTCATCTCTCTCATTAATTATTATTTATAAAAAAAACTCCGCGATACGAACTATTGTCGATAACAATAGGTACTTATTAGGTACTTTATATTGTCTTTTTTTCAATAGCTAATAGCGCAGGCTGCGACCCACGCAGCTATTAGGCCGGTAGGTGACCACTCCGATTGGTGTAATAATCAAAGCCAAAAAAGTGTAGGTAATACATTACAGTTCAAAGTCTACCTAGAGTGGCACTATATATTATATAGCGTAGCAAGCCCGTATAAAATATAGTATGTAAAATTGTCGCAACCTATAGTAACGTATCTAGGCAATTAGTACATTATAAAATTTTACTACCTTGCATAAGTGGCGCCACCTAGGTAATGCTATAAAAATTTATACATTGATTTTACTCAACTTGGCTCAAGTCTCAATTAACATGAAATTAAGTATTGTCTTTAGTAGTGATCAAATGAAGTATTTTGAACACTGCTTTTGATTAAATAAAGTGTAACACTTTGAATCTGTTTAAACATACCTGTTTATAAGTGATAATCTCTGTTACAGTCAACGAGTTTCGATTGGCATAAAAATACGCTTGGTCTTTCTTGCTGTCTCTTTCCCTTGAGGCAAAGAAACTGCAACAGCGAATTAATTACACATACATTTAAAACTCAAGAAGCAGATTTAAAAGGGTGGCAACAGAAATGATTAAAGTGTTGCAGTAATAATTATGTAACCAATTTAATGTGTAACACTTATGAAAATGTTACAGTTATCAAGGAGTCATTGAGTCCTTGCACATAACATAATTTACAGAATTGTTGAAATTTGGTAAAATTATTTTTTAACATTTGAGTTTTGATTTTTATTATATTTTTTATCTTATTAGATGTCTGTTATAAAACAACCTTATTTCTGAAAAGAATTATGTTTTTAAAATAGAATTTAGTTAAGTTTACTTCAAATCTTATTATAGTAACATTGTATATATCTGTTAATATTAGATGAATACATATAGGTTCTACAATGATTATCGTATAACCTATAGCAAATACGAAACGCAAAACGGGAATGACAGTTTGAAGTTTCTGCCACCATCAAAATTTTGGGAAGGCGTATGAGTGATTTTTTCTTGTTGTTAAAATAGTGTAACCGTATTGAAAATGATAGCTTTAATTAATCGTATTCTCGATTGGATTAAAAGCTTGTTTTGGAAGGAGGAAATGGAGCTGACCCTGGTCGGCTTACAATATTCGGGAAAAACAACTTTTGTTAACGTCATTGCCGTATGTATTAACTCAAAACAATCACTGTATATATTTTAGATATTGGTTTGTTGGCTAATTCAACGTACACGTAATAATACACGTTTTATATTTTCTTGCCAATTCCAAGATTTACACACACATATCATAGAAATATTCTACAAGTCGACACTCATTGTATCTACATTAAATGTCTTTATATAACATATATCGCAATAGAATCATTATTTAACATCAAAATTATATGAAAAACAACGTTTTCCATGTCATTGCAACTACATAGAAAGAAATAATAAGAGAGTACTAAAAATTTAAAATTATTAATGTACATATTATAATTATTATTTAAGGGTAGAACTGTTTATTAAACATGTCAGTTTCATACAATATCACAGGACTAAGCAATTTAGTTTTTAGAAATTGGTAGGTGCTGTATGTAATAATATTCACATGTGAGTCATAATCCTTTAGTTAGCAGTCATTGATAAACAAAGGAACTAGTTTATAGACGTTCATATTGCTTGTATGCCTTATTCATTTATATCATGTCTTTAGTTTATGAATTTATTATAGTAATATATGAGATCAAGCATGTAAATAAAATAATTTATTGAAAGAGGGGGGGAGGGTTGGCTACTCACAAACAGCATGTAACATGGCAGGATTGCCATCATTTATAGAATATATAAGCGAGTCAGGTCACAGGTACCTCCCCAGTCATGCCAGACCAATTTGACTGTAATGCAGCATAGTATTACCTCTTACTATAATGTGGTACTGCTTGTATTAAATAATACAAATAAATTGTATGACACTGAGCAGTAAGAGAAGAACAAGATTTTGTAAACCTCAAACTAGATACCAGCAACTCTGTGCTGTCGCAAATGAGGAATATGCCACCCTGAGCAGTCAAGGCAAGAAAGAGTCTAGAATGATGATGAAGTAATAAACAGAAATTTAAAACATGTAAAACATAGGTATATTTTAGAGTGTTAGTAATGTTAAATTTAAAGGTAGCCTCACAACTTATGGACATTTGCTACACTAGATCTACTTTATTATTGCTACATACAAACAACTACACATGTTATATAAATATATCATGTTACTATTACTATTTGTGCAGATATGTGCCATACAGAGCCTTAAAACTAATCTGTGTCACTGATAATATAAAATAATGTATAAATGATAACAAGAAATGAAAACATAACAGTGTTATGTTAATTAATCTTGTTTAATGATTTGTACATTATACGTGGACAAAAATATGGCTATGAAGTGAATATGGTATTAAATACTACTTTTAATAGCGGTGAAGCAGCAGTAACAAATTTAACTGTGGGATAAAGTGAATTTTGTACTGTTGCTTTTTGAAATGTTAAGCATTTTGAAATAGTCGCAATTAAAGATGCCTCAATACTTACAGTATCGGATTTGCCTAAGAGCAACTAGGAAGCAGCCTAGGGCTGCAAGCAATTTGGTGCTGCATCTAATACATATGGTAGTAGGTAGATTTATATGGCAAATGATTGCAAATACCCTAAATTAAGCACAGTAGGGCTTGAGTCTTACACTTGCATTGCATACCCATAATATATGGATGTCAGTAGACAGAAAAAACAATTAGATTTATTCCGTCTTATGTGTTACGTCTCCCTCGCTCTCTATTACCTTTATTTTCTCCCGATTGTGGGGTCTGTTTTACTTGTCCTGGCATTTCGCTTTACACAATTAGATGTGTCATTGTCAGAAGTGTTCCATGAGGTCATGCCTTTGTCATGATGTATTATTTTTTATAGTATAAGGGGGTAAACGACTAACCGGAGCCTTTTTTTATAATTACCGACTCCCTTGGACATCCACATAATTACTATGCTGATGTGTTGCCCTCCTTACCTGCCCCCAATAGGCCACCAGGCACAAATTGCATCAAACGTGACACTGTAGATGTCACTTTGACGTGGTATCATGTGAGCGAGAGATACTTCCCGGTTGCACCAGGCCAATTACGCTAACTTTTGTTACAATTTCCTTAGTCTCTCTAGAAATAAATGTATTGTAATGTAGAAACTTTAAAGAATATTTTTAATTTCAGTCTGGTCAATTCAGTGAAGACATGATACCAACAGTTGGATTTAACATGCGCAAAATCACCAAAGGAAATGTTACTATTAAAGTAAGTTTGTACATGTACTAATTACATTGTTGTTGTCACCTGGGTCAATGGAATCTGTACATCTTACAATGTGATGATGACAATTGTATGTTATATGGATCAACTTCATCCTCCACTAATTATCTTGACTTTGGAATTTTCTGGGTCCTACTACTTTTAATAAATATTCTCCCTAAGAAAATGGTATCCTTTGTATATATATTATATATTGATTATGATATGTGACACTCCACTTTCTCTGCCCTCCCCCATTAGGGAACTGGTGTGAAGATGTGTGTGGGTGTGGTGAGATTATGTTCCTTTAAGGATAGTTATGAAATTAGAACAACAGTTAGCCAAAGGCACAGAAAATTTTGAGGTTTCCAATGTTTTGGTTTCCAAAATCCATATTGTAAGATTTGTAGTTTCTGGAAAAATATTGCTCATGTAGCTTTTTAGAGATGCATATCCACTGGACACAGGATAAGCAATAATGATAAGAAAATATAGTCTGTCTCAAAAAGGAATAAGTATTAATGTTAATGTTATTTATTTTTCATATTATATAATATAATACATATTTAAATCTCATGTTAAAACCTACTTTAATCTCATCACATCTGTACTTTTGTATTATAATTGTATACAATCGAGGAAATTAATGTCTGCTAGCATTTGAATTATTATGATGATAAACGAGTAAGTAATTTAATATTGTAAAGCTGAAGAGTTTGTTTGTCTAAACATGCTAATATCAGGAGCTACTGATATAATTTGAAACATTATTTCAGTGCTGAATAGCCAATTTACCTAGGTTATAGGTTATATATCATCGAGCCACGACAAGAAGGTACACGCGTTATGTGGATTAATCTGTTATTGTAAAATTTGCATAACATACAATGTAGCATACTATTTACTACTACATTTAACTATGAAATTATGAAGAGCTCGATTGTCCCTCCCACCCACTAAATAAATAAATTCATTAATATAATCATCACTTGTACAATGTTCTGATATGACTGCAATCTGAATATAAAACCAATGGACGTATTGCAGGTATGGGATATTGGAGGTCAACCTCGCTTCCGGTCCATGTGGGAGAGATACTGCAGAGGTGTCAACGCAATTGTGTAAGTGGATGATTTGTTTAATCCTAGTAGGGAGGTCGGAGCATTGGTGTATTCTGTAGCTATTGACTGGCTTGTGGTTGACTAAGCATGTTTAACCAAGGATGTGAGATGGCGGGTGGGACGACAGTGTTGGTATATTTCAGTTTCTAACAACAGTCCGAGGTCGGGAAGTTGGTGATGGTAGACAACCGCGCCCCGGACTACCGTCCCATCGGAACAGGAGTATGAGGAAATACAGAACACCCTTAAACGTGAACATTGGTCCGCGTTACTACAGAGGACGCAAGTTCGAGGCGATGGATGCTTATTTATGTGCTTAAATCTATAAAGAATATTAAATATATTTGCGTTGTCTAGTACTTGTAACATAAGTCCTTTCGGTACAGAGCACAGGGCTGGGCTAACGTAGTGTGATAAGTCCACAGATATATTATTGTTATAAACGCCGTAGCCCTAAGGTGGCTTGGAGGACTATTATTATTATTACTATATCTGTATAGGACTGCCTCGGTGGTCAAGTGACGTGAGTAAGTCATGTAAGAAATGACCTCCCGGGTTTTAACCAAATGCTTAACTTTAAACAAATTGGTAAACCAAAACCCTTACAGCATTTGTTTAAATTTCTAACTAATAGTTAGGAGGATGTTGTCACGGTTACCCCTTGTCTCCGAGCACGCTAAGCGTCTGTTTTTCTTTAGTTTTGTCGGACGAGTACTTATCCATGCTGTCCCAGGGGAAAAGGACAGAATCGAGTTCTATAAAAGCACAATTCTATAAAAAACAATCAAAAACGCCACAGACATCCGCAACACAAGAGGTCTCACAGATGCGTTGATGGCATGAATAAACTCTTTTTTTGAAGAACACTGTTTTTTGTCTGCTCAATAACTTGAACACTGTAATTAATCTTTAACAGTATAAATTTGCACGTTCTAGGACCTAAGCCGGTGAAAGCCAGTATCAAATTCTAGGAAAAGAAAGATGACTAATCTCCATCTTGTGTTATTTTAAGAGTCTTGTCTTATCAAAAATGAGTTGCGCCTATTTTTGTTGCAACCAAACATTAAGTCAACGACTATTTCCAGGTACATGGTGGACGCGGCGGACCCGGACAAGATAGAAGCTTCTCGCAACGAGC
The DNA here is from genome assembly GCA_017140195.1 of Eumaeus atala. Lineage (NCBI taxonomy): Eukaryota > Metazoa > Arthropoda > Insecta > Lepidoptera > Lycaenidae > Eumaeus > Eumaeus atala. Next base: position 230,045 of record JAFELO010000210.1, read on the forward strand.
TGCACAGCCTGCTGGAGAAGCAACAGCTGACCGGCATCCCAGTGCTGGTGCTGGGCAACAAGCGCGACTTGCCGCGCGCACTGGACGAACACGGCCTCATCGAGCGGATGTGAGTAACTTACTTCATTTTATGAATGCGTGGCGAGATCGGCATGAAAACTGAGACAACGGAAGTTGAGAGGCAGATGTAAGTTAGTGAAGATTGATAGTTTCATTTCCTATGACCAAACATTTTTCTCTCGTTCCCTCATAGCTAGTTACGTTTCGTGTAACGAAAAAGCATACATATTACTTAGTTTTTTAAAAGATCAAAATTTGAATGAGGAAATTTTAAATTACCATACTTTACTATTAAACATTGGTACTTGTGATACCGTAGCGATTGTAGTAGCGTAGAAATAAGTCCTACGAGGGGTTAGATGCGCATGTGTACGACTGAAGAACCAATCACAACTCCCGCCCGATACCGCCGCGTGACCCTCCCGCGTCTCGCCCTCGCCCCTCGGTTACCGTATTTCGTACTTCTGCGCAATAACAGTCAGCGCTATACTTTCGTGTCCGGACCTGTACAGATAGATAAAATTACGTTCATGACTTTCACAAGAGTGTATCAAATTATTATTCGGGATGTAAATAAACTATTGGGACCACCAATGGAGTCCACTGACAAGTAATTTGGTATAATTTCAGGAACCTATCAGCAATCCAGGATCGTGAGATATGCTGTTATTCCATTTCCTGCAAGGAGAAAGACAACATAGACATCACGCTGCAATGGCTCATCTCCCACAGTAGGTCGGGCAGCGCGCGTTAGTCTGACTCTCAACTCTACTACCAAGACTTAAGGAGCAGTTTCGCCTGCACCTAACAAGCTTATAATTTCATTTTACTAAGCACACAAGGCCACGTTTCATTCTGCACATCGATGCGCTGTAAGGCAGTGGTCCAATAGCCCAGCCTCCTATAGGGTACCATCAGGGCCAAATATTAGGGGGCTGGCCCAGGAACCGTCGCCGTAAGGCCTAATAACTCAGTGATGGTAGTATTTTTACAATATAAAAAACTGTTGCAAAATGAATAGATAGTTAAAAAAAAGTTACGCTCGTCGCGAGACTAAATAGTTCGTCTTTTTAGATATGCTAAGGCTGACCGTTGGTTGGCTGGAAGTTAGTTGTGATTGCGCGTTATGTGTCTAACCGGTGTGAAGTTCACTATGTCTGATGAAGTGTAGAGATGTAGAAGAACACGTATTTACACTGTAAAGCGACGCCACTGTCCTTAAGTCCCATTCTAATCATCTAGCGCCATGGCGGGATTCGGAACTAGTATATGTCTGCTTTCCGCCGTAATCGTTCTCCTTTATCTTTACACTATGGTTAATCTCTTAATCAATCAGTTTTATACTTCACACTAATCCGCCTGCTAGTACAATGTCGGTGGCCTTCATTTTATAGTATATGTCGGTGGAGATGGTGTGAGGGACGTGTGGACAACTTCACACTGGTAAAACTTGCATGCGCTGTATATGTTCATAGGGAGGCGAGCGTCTTGATGGAGAATTGCATTAAACGGGGAGTTAGGTACTTTATCGGATTATATTTATTTCTGTAATTTTAAATCTGGAATAATAAATTCCCGACATTTCAGCATTATTGAAACATATAAATGGACAGCGATGTAATCCGTTAAACTTGTTTCAAGTGGAACACGTAACATTCCCTTAAACTTACGACATACGGGCAACCATTAAGACCGGATTAGCCATAGCTATATGCAATGTAAGCAAAATTCTCAAGATCTTTTCAGTATAGGCGCTTGGCAGACTAACGATCTAGTTGTTTTTGTAAATGGCATATCACTATACTACTATAACCTAAGAGATCATCTTATATCCTATTCAGTTATGTTTTCTGCTAGCAACTTTTAATTTTGATAAAAATATCCATTTTGCGTATACACTCACATTATATCCCTATGCTGGCAAGGAGTGTTTTGTAAACTAATCAACGGCCAGTCTTATGCGTTTTGCTCACAAATTAGACTTTCTCTTAATAGTATTTAAACCTCGCCTTACGAGTGTTTCGCTGGTGACTTATTCTACATATTTTGCAGCTGTTAATGAAGACATGTATCGAAAATGTTGCACGCTACAATCGACTAAAGTTGAATCTATAAACTGCATCGTAATACGAGCAAAATTTCTTGCGCTTGTCTTTGATGTGTTTTTGTGGTTTTTTTTGATACGCGAGACAGACGAATCTCCAAGTTCCAAATTTATATTATATAATAGCATATATATCCTTAATTTAAAAATATAGATATTTTGTGACATTCTGTTGCAATAAATCAATTGTTTTTGGATTATTTTTTAATACATGAGGACGTTATTTTTAGTGCCAAGCCTGTTGTTGAGCCCTTACATGACTGACAGTGTGGACAAGTGTTAACACACGCAGGCTGATAGATGTTTTTGTACAAAAAAAATATAGTAAATGTCGTACGGGAAATTTAATTAGGGGTAGTATTGTTTCACGGCTGGCGGATTCCTAAGGATTTACAGTATCCTGCACTTGAGACATGTTAGGCGCATCCGTTCCTAGCGGTCATACCACTCGGTTCTTACCAATTCACATAAAAATATAATTATTTATATTAATATTATTATTTATTTAGGGTTGTGTTGCTTTAACTTTTGTAGCAGAAATAAAAAAATAATAAAAGGATGTGAGAGTCATATTTTATAATATGGCAACATTCGTTTGGTAGTAAAATGGGTCACCCATTTCAATAAATAACTTTTTGCGCAACCTAAATGTACATTATAATTGAGTTGACACTTAGCAGGAATACTTGTCAGTATTTTTTTTCGGTGACGTATTGTATAGTTCATTTTATAGTGTTACAGTATTAATAACCTAGTAGTAATATTCATAGTCTTTGTAAACATTCCTTGTCAAAATGTGTTTTATGTATAAAAACGTTATTAAATTCAATTTCCAAATCAAGTTTTGGCCAAAACGCCACTCACTACGCGCTCTCTATTGGTACTGTAAAAGAGCCATAGACAAGGATCTGTCTATGGCTACATAAGTAACAAAATTAAAAATATATGTATATATATTAAAAATGTTTCGTCGGACAAGATAGATGTCAACTATAATGAATGATTATTTAAAAGTAATACGTAACTTAAAAAAACACTTATTTTATTTCACATAGTTGAAAGTATTTAATAAATTGGGAACAAATGAATGTTGACTTTTTAACATCTGTCAGTCTGTTTGTCAGGTATCAACTGTACTATAGAGTATCTAGAACTTTCGATAGTGTTAGCGTATATACATTATTCTTATCCCGTATTGTTAGCTATTATAATTAAAACATATTGTGTGAAAATAATTTTGCTCGAACGCTGTATATATCTATGTGTAGAGATTATGGTAAAATTTATAAAGGAGTGTACACATATGTAATTTTATTTGGCGCGTTAAAACATTTATAATGTAGTGTAAGAAATCTTTTACCATTTCAAGTTTTATAAAAACATACACATTGTCATTTATCTTTATTATTTTTATGTCAATTCATTCGATATTAATAACTTGGCTATTACCAATGTAAAAAATGACTATTACTTTTATGATCCTACTAGGGGATCTTTGATCGTTTAACTCGATAAACGATTTCTACTTCCTAAGCAACTTAAATAAACAATCCTACTAGTGAATGATTCTAGATTGTTTTCAAACTGATATTTCAATAGCAAATATAGAATAGGTTAGGCTTTCTTCAACTTCACTGTCCAGTGCGTGCGTGAGTATTTTACTGCTATGCATTGGTTAAATACAAATAGTACGATACCAAATAAACTATTATGTATCGGTAAAAATAAAAACGTTTAAAATCCAGAAGGATAACTCACTTCTCTGATGTGTAACGAAAGGCTATATTGTTTGTTGACTCAGGTATTGGCT
>JAFELO010000210.1:234137-249567 GCA_017140195.1 Eumaeus atala
TAAGTTTTACAAAACGCCTGGTGGATGACCATTAAAGAAATGGATGCTACGTAAGTATTCACTGCGGCGCTGCACCGCAGTGTGACCTTACCTTAAGTCAGTCGACATGTGATGCGACCAATAACTTTTGTAACATCTTTGAGTGACAGTCAATAATGTTCTTATCAGCAAAGTCCGAAGAAAATTACAAAGATCTAAGAAAGAAACATCACTATCATCTGTATATTCGTTCGCTCCTTTTTTTCTACTAAACAAGGATTATAGTGTTCTTGTATATAGTTATAGTGTTCTAATATACATAACCCAGCTTGATTTTCCTTGACAGCTGCACAATGAACATATTTAAATTGTTTAATTAATTATGAGATTGTTTTGTGTTTTCTGTTTTTATCTTATTCAAGTAGAGTGAAAGGGATGCACGAATGTACCTAACGTAATCACATATTTTATACTACCATATTGCTTGTTTGTTTGTGATAGTTAAGACGCGATTGAGACAATAAAAGAGATTTGACTTATGCGAAGGCACGACTTTGGGGTAAATGCACGTCTCTATTATTATATTTTTGTATTCAACTATAAAATTGTTATAAGAATAGGTGATATGAATAGGAGAAATGATTGATGGTAAGTTATTGGTTACAAAAAAAATGTATTTCAAATATGACATTTATATGTGTCAGTTTAGACTTCTTTTGCGCGCATAACGATGACGTAACGAGTGTTCAATCGTGTTAAAAGTCGCGTTATAAATTAATGTTAATGGAAAAATCTGTTTCATATGCAAACGGAATATGACAAATAGTATTTAAAACTGAACCGTATGTCCTCTTGGAATGCAAAGAACTCTTACAAATTGATTTGGCAGCTCGAGCTTATTGAGTCGTAACACGACACACGGTTAAAGCGAGACGGGACGTTACATTCCTCTGTGCTGCCAGTATCCGATGCCGGTTACTACAAGAGCATCTTTTCCTGCTATGGATGCTCACAATATCCAAGGTCCAACATCTGTCGGTTCAACAGAGTAACTGTTGAACCGATAGATGTCGCTATCCTTACCCTACTAGCAATATGGTAGTGTGTATGAAATATGGGTCTCAAGGATTCTCTTATTCATACATTTCCACACGTTAGCCGATTGTTATACTATGTGGTACTTCTATTGAAAATAGTTTGATTTTAGGTAAGACATATATTTATATACGTTTGTTTACAAGTTAACTGTAAATTGTAGTTTTGTTTTGGATGGCTGTAATTCTTTTCTATGACACAAATCAGTATAGCGGTATAAAGAAAGTAATATAAAATTATGTTCTATGTGGCTTTTTATTTTTTATCTTGGATTCTACGACGACGGCTGGGTCTTCTCAGACCCTCCGTGAAAGGGGTCGAGGAAGCCGTTTTGGGACTTTTGGTCCCCTGACGTCGGCGGCGGGGCCGCGCCCCATAACGATGGGACAGTCATTATAACCGCCAAACAGTGCCGGGTTTAGGTTCTCAAAATTAATAGGGTGGTTGTGAATTCGCCGTTAGTCCCGGTGAAGACCCAGCAGGAGGACATCAGCGACCGGAGGCGGCGTGGGTCCGGGTCAGGGTTCGGCGGAGGGTTTTTTCCCGCTGATTTACGGAACAGGAACAGGAACCTTACGGATGACACTTGGAAAGAAGTAAGGCAGGAAAGTCAGAGGAAGGGTGGCGTCTTGAGTAGTGCGAGAAGGACACCGGCCGTGTGCTATGCGACGTAGGCCGCCGTCCGGCCGTGGTGTGGTGACGGGTAGTGTGCGGCTAACAACACAGAGCACACAGAGGGAGATGAGGGGTGAAGTGACTAATCCCAAGCGTTCCAATATGCAGAATGGTAAGCCGGTGGGGGAAAGGAGAGAGAAGCGTAGCGGAATGGTGGAAAAGTGGCAGGAATGGTGCGAGCTTTACCTTAGACCGTCAGGAGCCGCGGCTAGAGCGAGGGCCCGGGCGGCGGGCGGCGGCGGCTCCTTCCTCTGGAGAGGGGCTAGGACGAGCACAAAAACAACAACACACAAATATGTTATGTGTAACCGACGTAGCTCAGAGAATCAGTAAGCTGAAGTGGCAATGGGTAACACACATTGATCGCAGAACCGATAATCGTTGGGGATGGAAGGTTCTCGAGTGGCGGCCCCGCACCGGAAGACAGAGTTGAACGGTCTCCTATCCGGTGGTCTGACGAAGGCGCGGGGCCGCTGGATGTAAGTGTCAGGAGCCGCGGCTAGAGCGAGGGCCCGGGCGGCGGGCGGCGGCGGCTCCTTCCTCTGGAGAGGGGCTAGGACGAGCACAAAAACAACAACACACAAATATGTTTAAAACCCAAAGGACGAGCCGGATTATTGTTAAATCCGCACAACACGTAAGAGAATAGTTACTACTTCACTTTGGTGTGTGCAGGGTGCTATTTAGCTTGTAACCTATATACGTCATCTTTCTGGAGTTTCCTCCTTAGAAACGAAAGCCTAGTGGCACGAAACTGATGAGCAAAACCATGAAAAATATATAGAAAAACAGTAACGTTTAACTGCACAACGTTTATAATAAAAATGTATTATGTTCGTTCTTTTTATGAAAATGGCCTATTATTATAGGATTGGGAATATAATCTAGACGCGTGTCGGAGATGACACCTTTCTTTTTTTGCTTAGGCTTTTACGAAATACGACAGTGCCTCAAGTCCAAAATCTTCAAATGCGAACCAGTGAGTGTTTACCAATGATGACATATGGAATCGATACTTGGCGTCTAAATGTGGGCCCTAAACAAGCTCAACAGTTACTCAGCGTGCCATGTTAAGAGCAATGTTTGTTATTTCTCTGCGAGACATTGTCCAAAATTCGGAAATTCGCAACATAATCAGGGTAACCGACGTAGCTCAGAGAATCAGTAAGCTGAAGTGGCAATGGGTAACACACATTGATCGCAGAACCGATAATCGTTGGGGATGGAAGGTTCTCGAGTGGCGGCCCCGCACCGGAAGACAGAGTTGAACGGTCTCCTATCCGGTGGTCTGACGAAGGCGCGGGGCCGCTGGATGTAAGTGGCTCGTGACCGTATGTATATGAGTGGATGTCTTCCGACTGATGATGATGTCCTTTATATAAATTAATGTCAATTATTCTATTGTTTGTTTTGTAACTCCCTATAGCCGAGTCAGCGAATGAATTAATTTATCATGACAAGTGAAAATGAAAAATATACATACCAAAACACAAGTTTGACGCCCGGCTGGTACAGTGGTAACAGATCGGATAAACACTGCATGTTACACCGACACACACAGAGAACGCAGAAACGACGAACTTGAAAAAAAAAATAGGCAAACAAAATTTATTACATTATATTCTACCATCTTTTCGAAAATAGAATGACAAATTTGAATTCGAATAGAATTGATAGAATTTCTGTGAGGAACTTTCTCTGACGTAAATTTTTTAACAATGGAATGAAACTAAATTCGTGCGGTGATAATGTTTTACGTTTTAGAAGGGAAAACTGAAACCCAGATTAAAGTCAAGCTAGATAGTATTTTAGGTAATACTGCTCCTGAGTTGAGTACAATTCATACTGATTTTAAACGTGGGAGATAGAGCTGCGAAGGCGCCAGGTCTGGTCGTCCAAATGAAGTCACGAATTCAGACATGATCAAAAAATCGTTTTGATTGACCGGCGCTTAAAGTTGCGGCAGATAGCGGAGATGGTCTGAACGCGATTTTAACATTTGTGAATGGAAAAGCTTTGCGCGTGACGGGTGCCGCGTTCGCTCACTGTTAACCAAAAGAACGTAGACTGGACAATCCGTTGGGAGTGATTGGCGCTGTTTAAGCATGATATTAACGAGTTTTTGAGGCGTTATGTGACAGTAGATGAAACATGGATACATCATTATACTCCTGCAACGAAAGAACAATATAAGCAATAGACTGAGAGCAGAAAACCTGCGTTTCGGTGTAGGTTTTCCGCAAAAGCAAAAACTGTTTGGTCGGCCCGCAAAGTGGTGGCGACAGTTTTTTGACATGCTCGTGGGATTACTCTAGTGGATAATTTGTGAAGAGAAAAACAATAAAAGGAGAACATTATGCAATTGTGAAGAAATCCGAAAGAAACGGCCTCATTAAGCCAAAAAGAAAGTTTTATTCCACCACGATAATGCATCTGTGCACTCGTCAAGGGTTGCAGTTGCCAAACTCCATGAATTGAAGTTCGAATTGTTAAAGCATCCCCCCTATTCCCTGGATCTGGCCCCGTGCGACTTTATTCCCGGATCTCAAGAAGTGTTTGACATTTTATTAAACTGGTGTACCGGCATTGGAGAAGCGCTGGACTAAATGCATCGAGTTAGAAGAAAAGTATATAGAAAAATAAAATTGTTTTAAATAAATTATTGGTTTTTCTTTGTCGTTTCGGATACTTATAAATGACTCCTCTAGTTTTTTGTAGATAACATTTCTTAAATATGTTTCCGTCATCTAATATCCGTTAAGCTAAGTTTAGTTTAATTTAATCTATCGCAACGCTCATGGTGCCCTTTAGGCCTTTGCCGGTCCGGGATAGATGCGAGTAGCAAAAGATCGGTCGTCTTGGCGTTCAATGAGAGAGGTGCTTGACAGTAATTGTGATGTGGTAAGGAATTAGTATTTTAACGATACCTAAACGCGTGTAGCTAAATGTTTTGTAGCCTGTACTATGAACTTGTATATGTTTACACCGTTGAGTGTGTCTGTGCACGGATGTCGGACACTCCGGCTCATTAACACACGATACCCACATGTAAATGTGATCAACTTGACATTGCATTTTATAACATCAATTGCTGTAAATTAGGCACACAGATTTCATAGACATTAACAGTTCCGACAGATCATTGAGAGCACTTTAGCGCACCATGAGCGAGTATTAAATTAACCCCCCCAGCCCCGCCCCTCTCAGTTCTCCGCACCCATCGAATGGGATTCCTGTGATCTCTTTCCCATATTGTACCATTCAGATGTACATTTTATAAATGACCCACTTTGTTAAAAATAATGAACATAAATTTATATCTTTCATGGATAACTAACTAAAATTTGTTCCAAACATTTTTGAGGAATCATAATAAGTTTTCGTCCGTCCGTGGGTCTTCTACACTGGCCTGGTGGGGCCTGCGAGGATTGTGGGTTTCGAGGCGAACCTCATGACCCGGGTCTGTTCCCGAGGGGCAGCTATCCCCTCGGTGATGGGGCAACCCAATGATGATGGTGGCTTGTTACGCACCTAGGTGCTAAGGCCGTATGGCCTGAAGTTGGGATTTCGACCGCAGCCTACTGGCCTGCAAGCGTGGTGGGTAGTGTGGTGTGATGATGTCCAATTGTGGTGTGGGTTATGAATGTGAGTGAATGATCCTCGTCCCGATTGTCGAGGCCGAGCCTTCTCCGCTTGGTGGAACACGGGATACGAGTTCACGCAGGTACCGCCGCCCGTCGGGTGGTCGCGCGTGTAGCGGGGCCAGGTCCCTCAGGTGGACGTGCGGTCCATTCAGGTGGGTCCGCGGCACTGAACATGCCTCGCGACAATCGGGCCACGAGCTCACCGACAGCCTCGACCCGTAGGTCTCGCGCGATCACGTCATTCCGGACATAGCGGCCGGCTCCCGTGACTACTCGCAGGGATATGCTTTGCTGAGCCTGAAGGAGCTTCCTCTGGCTCGGGGAGGTGAGCGCATACCATGCCGGGGCAGCGGAAGTGAGTCGCGATCGAATGTACGTCTTGTGTATCCTCAGTTTCGTGCTGTTAGATGGCTTTAATGGAAAGTCTTTTTAAAAAATAAATTTTATTACTGCTAGAACAAATAGTAAGATATTATAATTAACTTATGGCAAATGGATATAGAAACTGTACGCGACCGTCAGGTCTGATGTATGGATAGAGACTGAGCTGCCGGGACATGAGTAATGCTCAGGTTCCGAGAGTGAAATGCTGATGGGCCATAGTCAGGTGTATTCAGCATTAAAGCCTCCGATCTCTGGACATAACTCCTCCCCGTTCTAGAGAAGACTTGGGGCGGTACAAGTCTTCAGCTAGAGGTGACTCCTGGTGGGAGCACCAGAGTTCGTCTCCAACTCGGCCGGAATGCCTAGTTCTATTTCAGCAGTGTCGATAGTATTGTTAAGTGAATTTACTGGTAAAATGAATATAAACTTAGTGCTATACATATTATAATAAAACTTATAGAATAATGTGTTCCCGATTGACTGAAATCTTCTTGATTAACTTCTATGGTTCTCAGCCGGTCCAGTGGTGAAGCTACTGCGGCTTTAACGGCTTCAATTTCATCTAGACTGGTGATATTTTCAAAACTAATCGGAAATACACTATTATACTTAAATCTTAATGCTTAAACCATACATATTATATATTTCGTTTGACAAATTAAAAACGGGTAAGTAACTGATTGGCGAACTTACGTTAATTATATTATATTTCGGCATCAGTACGACCGTCTTACAGTAACCGATACAATGGTTGGGGATGACGATTATTCCCGTGCCGACCACAGTGGTCTCATACAACTTTGAACTATCACAGTCGATTCTGATTTTGGATGGTTCAGATTGGACGTAGATCTTAGTAGACCTGTTGTTTGTGATGGGGTTGATGATGTCTATCTTCCCTGTGGTTGTTCTAACTTTGCACTGATACGGCAAGCTAGTTAGAGCCTTAGTTAATAGCTCGCTCTCACATGTCGAGCGCGTTGCTGTTAGGTACACATTGTCTATATTACACAGATATTGATAGGAGTTCACTGATACACAGGGTTGAAGACTGTCTATTGTACAGTACTGAGACTGGTCCTTTGTCATTGCTATGTATTTATTACTCGGTATTATTAGGCTAAATGTGTCGGGTTGATCATTGTTGTATGGTGTAGGCAGGGCGATATTATGAAATAACATATATTTCTTAACACTAATTAATGGTATTTGTAACACAAAAACTATTCTATAATTACTATAAATACATACTATACTAGATACATTTAAAATTGAGTGTATAGAGTCTAAATTTAGAACAACAGGCAGCTAATTGTTTTTCATTTTGCTGTAATGATTCTATTGCCTTATTTTATTTTAAGCCGTCATCTTCATCTAGATTGCCAAAAATATGTTTTATTAAAATACCTGCTCCACTGATCCATGCACTTCGTTTACTTCTGTTATCTAACAGATGTGAGATGGATGAGTAGTCTGTAACTAAATCCTGATATCGCGCTTTCAAGGGTATGAGTCTATTGTGGCATTTTTATCTATCGGTATTATGTATGTTCGATTACACAGGTTTTCAGATGTTTTTATATTTTAGCTAATGGCGTCTATATGAGCCCTCAAGTGGGATATGTCTAAGGGTATTACAACCCTCAGGAGTGTGTTATTTATGCCGAGTGTACCTATACAGTCGGAATAAAGACCAGAGCCTGAAGAGATAGGGTGAAAGAAGTCCTGAGAGGATAGACACCCAATAAGAGAGGAAAATAAATAGAATATAAAGAAGAAAGAATGTATGAGAAAGGTTATTTATATCTTAGTACTCACTATTATGTTACTTACTATTTTTTTATTAATATTGAAACTTAACCAACTATAGTTGCGACTGTGTATAATCATGCTTTATCTATGTTCTTGTTATATCAGCTGGCTTTACTTGACAGCAATGGTGTGTGACGAGCCGTCTACTTATTAATAGAGTTAATGTGTTATTACCATTTGTTTTTATGATCTTTTATGGTCCCTTCCATATAGAAGAGAGTGCCTTACGTAATGTTAAATGGTTTTTTAGGTAGACATTATCGCCTGGGTTATTGGTCGGGCACGGTTATCATAATATGATTTCGAAGTTTCCTTGGATTTTCTTATAAAATCTAATGCTTTCTCTCTTGAATACTTTAGTCTATTCTGAAGCATTCGCACATAATCCGGATATGTGACTCCTTGGGGCTCGTTATATATAGAGCTGGGTATGAACCGAACATTAGTTCGTGTGGTGTGAAGTGTGTTGTGCAATGGACGGACGTGTTGTAGGCCAACATAGCTGTGTATACATATCTAGGCCAATTTGACTGTTCTTCGCTGATGTAAGATTTAAGTATTCTTTCAGTGGAGTGGCTTCGCACTAAAGCGCCTTGCGTCTGTGGATGATATGTTGAGGACCCTAAATTCTTTATCTAAAGGAACTCACAGGTTTTTCTAAACAAGTCAAATGTAAAATTGTGCCTTGGTCAGTGAGTATAATTTTAGGGATACCGAAAATGGATATATAGTGGATGAGGCTAGTTTCTTCGGATGTTGTGGAGCGCATGGGATATGCAGCCGAGAATTTAGTCAGATCGTCTTGTATAGTCAAAATGAATTTTAGTTTAGCTGTCCCGGCTTCGGGCAGTGGTTTAACGATATCCATGGATATCCGCTGTCCAGGAGCCGAAGAAGTACTAGTATTCTGCATAGGAGCTCTATTAGCCTGTCTGAGGGCTTTGTTTTCTTGGCAGGATTTGCACTGTTTAACATAAGTTTCTATGTCACTGTACATTCCCTCCCAATAGTACATTTCTTTAATTCATTTACGCATACGGGCAGAGCCCAAGTGGCCCGCCACTGGGATATCGTGATTCTCAAATATATTTTCTTTAATTTCGGTAGGTGTTGGGTATATTATCTTATTACGATATATATCATATGGTTTTGATATTTGTATTATTGAAAAAGGTATGACAATATATTATAAATTCTTACAAAAGAGTGTTTCTCAAATGGATTTCTCAAGTCTGAGATGCTAATCTCTTTCACCTCTTTTGACTTGAGAAGTTCGTTGCGAACAGTTTTTAAAGTTTCGAATACTTGAGGGTGTGATGGTTCGTCAAAATGATGTACTTTGGTAAATAGTAAATAATAAAGTATGTTATTTATTTATAATTCATGGAATGAGAACAATTCTTTTTCTGTTTCTTTAACAGTTTTGTAAATTTCAGGATCGATAAGGATTTCTTGTATCGTCTATATATATTGGGTTGGACTCGTCTAAGTCTAATGACGTTGGAACTAGGATAATTTTATCTCGAGTTTTTATTGAGCTTTGGTTATATTCTTCTATTGTAGTGCTAAGTGGTTTGTCTTTGTCCGATATGAATTTCAAAAAGGTTAAGTAATCATCGATAGGTTCATTATTACCTTCACTAGTCGAGGGTTGTGGATCAGTACTTAGAGTATCAGGATCAGGGACAACTGTTTGATCAGGTTGAGGCAAGTTATTCAAGTCATTTTCAATTTCTTCTCTAAGTACGTCTGAAATATTAGTAGGCTCCATTTCCGGAAGAGGTAAAATATCATCGAAAGGATTGTTCGTTTCGGCAGGGATTTCTTCGGGATTTAATGATGCCGGTGATACTAGCAAATCTAAAAGGTCTCTGTCCAATTCTTGTGGAGATTCTGTTCTGATTGGTTCTATTGAGTTTACAGGATATTTGGATAACGCGTCTGCATTCGCATTAATTTCCCCTTTTTATAGTGAATCTCATACTCAAATTCTTCGAGTTTGAGACGCCATCGGACTAATCTTGATCCAGGATCCTTGCAATTAAATAACCATTGCAAGGGCTAATGAGCTGTTATTATTTTGAATCAATGGCCATGGAGATAGGGCCTGAATACTTTTGTGCTGAAAATTATAGCGAGGCATTCCTTCTCTGTTGTGCTGTAGTTGCACTCAGCTTTATTTAATGTACGGGAGGCATATGCAATGGGGAGATCTAGTCCGATAGGCCCCTGTGTCAAAATAGCAGAAATTGCAAAGTTCGATGCGTCACAGGTGAGAAGGAAGGGTTAAGTGAAATCTGGATAGGCTAGGACTGGTGCTGAGATTAATTTGTTCTTTAAGGATTCAAAAGCAATTTGTTGTTCGTTTTTCCAATGAAATGGAGTATTTTTTTAAGCAGGAATGTTAGTTATTTTGCTAGTTTCGCGAATTCAGGTATAAATCAACGGTAATTTGATACCAGTCCTAGAAAGGATTTGAATTGTTTTGGTGATTTAAGCGTAGGGAAATTAGATACGGCTATAGTCTTTTCGGTATTTGGTTTTACGCCGGCGTTTGCGATTATATGACCAAGGTAGGCTACCTCTTGCCATAGGAATTCACACTTGTCCGGCTGTAGTTTCAAATTAAAGCCTGAGTCTGAGTAGTCAAACACTGCTCGTAGGCTGTCAACGTGAGAGTTTAAGTCAAAAGAATAAATAACTATATCATCTAAGTATACAAAGCATCGGTTCCCTTGTAGCCCTGTGAGATAATTCATGAATTTTTGGAATGTAGCAGGCGCATTCTTTAGGCCAAATGGCATTCTATTAAATTAGTAATGTCCCTGAGGGACTGAGAACGCTGTTTTCTCTGCGCCCTCGTGATTAATAAATTAATAATTGATGGAAACCGGATGCCAGGTCTAGCGTGGAGAAGTATTTTCTTCGACCTAACTGATCAAGGATTTCCGAAATTTGAGGAATCGGGTAGGTTTCTCATATAGTTATATCGTTGAGTTTACGATAGCAAATGACTACGCGCCATTTCCTTTGACCTTGGGTATCTAACTTCTTAAGGACTATTCAGATTGGCGAACTCCAGGGTGAGATGGAACGTTCACTTATATTCTGTTGGAGCATTGTTTATTTGAGTTTCCACTTCCTTTTTGTGATATTCCGGGAATCTATAAGACTTGGTATGTATAGGGATATCAGTGGTCGTTCTAATTTTGTGATTTAGGATGGAAGTATATTTCAAATGGTCTAATCTCAAGGATTGTATAACTTTATTAGCTCTGTCAGTGGAATTTCGAGTATTTTGATTTATTTCAAACGAGGTTGCATGTAAAAGTAGGTAGGTGTAGCTTTAGGTTTAAATTTGCATTCACATTAATAGGAAGTTCTGAAGTATTATCTGAAGGTTAATTCTTTCATTGTCTTTAACATTCACTATACAATTGGGTACTAATAGGTGACCGGTAATGTGTTGGTCCAGGATTATACCTGCTCTGAGGCTATCGTTTTTCACGGAACATTCAATAACTGTATCTGAGCGAAGCGGAACGAGTAGGAAGGATTAATAAAATGTAAGTCTTTCCTATTTTAAGAGTATCCTTGGTGTAATCAATTGTACAGCCGTGGTCTGTTAGAAAATCGGAACCGGAATATGCCGTCGTATTGTAAATTAATTTCTTTTATGACATGGAATTTATACTTTATTTGTTTACTTTCTTTCAGTTCTATTTTAAGTTGGAAATGACCCTCAGTTAATGTGGGCTCATCGCCTGGGTGTATTCCTTTAATTCTAATTTAGAAATACAGGATGATTTAAGCAGTATTATAGAGGACCCTGAGTCTACTAGGAGTGAAAGAGGGATGTCGGATACATTAGTTTGTAACAGGATATGAGGTAGTAATCGCCTAGACGTATCTATATTGATTTCATAGATTTTAAGATTGGGTTTTTGATTTAGAAATGTTGATGTGTCACGTGTGATGAGACCTCCCTTTTGGGGCTGGTTTCTCTGCGGTGTGGTCTTGATGTTATGCGAGATGAGACCTCCCTTTTGGGGCTGGTTGCCCTGTGGTGTGGTCTTAATATTATGATAGGTCAGGTCTTCCTTGTGGGGCTGGTTACCCTGTGGCATGGTCCTGATGTTACATGAGATGAGACCTCCCTCTTGTGGCTGGTTACCCTGTGGTATGGTTCTACTAGGGATAACGATGGTATCGTCTTGAGGGAGATGAACTTGCCCCGTGCGATACCTATACGGGACATCTAAGCGTTTAAATTATCATTGCTGTCATCTACTGCAATGTCTGCTTCATCTTTTTTGAGAGTATCTGCTAAATAGTTCACCCTCGCAGGATGTCTAATCTGAGGATTAAATTGTGTGGGTTGTGATATCTTAAATATATTATTATTATGCTCTCGTTTTTAACAGTTTAAGATATCATGGCCCGGCATTTTACAGTACCTACAGGATTGTGACGTTTGCGAATTAGATGGCCTTGTGTGTTGTGAGTGGATGTGTTGGTGTTAAAGCCCGGAGTTATGCTAGGTCGTGAGGAACCCGGTCTATTACAATTATTATTTCTGATAGAATTATTGGGCTTGGTTTCGTTTGGTGCTTTCTTATATAAAGTCTGCTGAATACGTTCTTCCGATATGGCCAGGTTAATAGCCTCATTTAGGTTCTTTGGTGACCCACACACACCCACATCCACAATATTTGATATTCTAGGATATAGTCCCATGAGAAAAGGATGGAGAGCTAAGTAGCTTTAGATGTGGATGTTGACATCTCTACTAACAGATGTGACAACAATGTTTCAACTCGAAGAGCAAATTGGCTTACACTGTCTAATGCCCCTTGTTTACTCTCCCGTAATTCTGTGAGTGAATGGGCGTGAGTAAATGTCTGCGGTTACTGAATTGGTTCTTTAGAAAGTCTTTTAACTGGTCCCAAATCGGAAATTCTTTGATTGAGCAGGCTACTTCCGCTCTACCGCTCAGTTGGCTAATTATGTATTGAACTAGAATTCTGTATCTCACTGGCAAGCTCATAGGCGTTATTACAGTTAACTAAAAATGAATTAAGTGTGTCCCTACTTCCATGGAAGGGTTTAATAAATTTAAACAAGGTTAAGGTCCATTTCGACTATTGAGGGCGACGACTTTGTCGCACGAGTAGGTGTAGGTGTGAGAACTGGAGTCGGTGGTTTACAGATATCCGACATTTGAATATCTAATTGTATTTTTTCTGATTTCGCCTTCGATATAGAATAAAATATTGAAATTAAAACAATGTGTTGTACAACCCTGATTTATAACAATGATTAAGGACTTACAGTACGTAGATAAGCACGGTGATTACTCTTCGCATGCCGGTTTCGGGTTTTTCAGCACACGATGTGAAGGTTGCTGCCTACTTTTGAAACTGGATGCGGTAGCTGACTGCGAGTAGCTGGTTGTAAAGTACTATTCTGCTTTGAGTGGCAGATTGGTTGGTTGATGGATACCCTGGCAAGAGCCAAACTGTCGGTAGCAGGATGATGAAGATGCACTGGATAATGTCCACGTTGATTGTGTTATTGATGTTGCAAGCTCAATGTTCATAGGTTTTGAATTTTCACAATCACTGAGTCTTCACAACACCTTTTTCTTTCTTTTTCCTTTTTTTAAAGTTCACGGTTTTTATAGTTTTGGTAAAATGTTGTGTTTTCCGATCCCCCCGCTGCCACTAAATGTTAGATGGCTCTAATGGAAAATCTTTTTAAAAAATAAATTTTATTACTGCTAGAACAAATAGTACAATGTTATAATTAACTTATGGCAAATGGATATAGGAATTGTACCCGACCGTTAGGTCTGATGTTATATGGATAGAGACTGAGCTGCCGGGACAAGAGTAATGCTCAGGTTCCGATAGTGTAATGCTGATGGGCCATAAACAGGCGTATTCAGCATTAAAGCCTCCGACCTCTGGACATAACAGTGCGTAGTCGAAGCTCGGATACGAACACTGGTCGCAGTAAGGCGCGGGCTTCCCTCGCCTGGTTAGTCGCTCGATCAACCTGCGAGCCCATCCGCAGCGTGCGATCAATGCTGCACCCAAGATACACGACCGAGGACCTTCAAGCCAACTCAAGGCCACTCAATTTCAACCGCCCCGGCATGTTGCGCCGCGTGCTGACAAATAGGGATGCTGTTTTCTCCACGTTGAGACACATGCTCCATTTGTCGATCCACTCCGGCAGTCGATCAAGCAGCCGCTGCATTCGCCCAGCTGCTAGCTCCAGCTTTCGGGACGAGGAGACGTAAGCACTGTCGTCAGCGAACAGCGCGGACAAGGTATTCGTTTCGCCCTCTCTTTGATCGTCGGAATGTCGTTGGTATAGGCCGCGTAGAGGCAAGGGGACAGGCAACTGCCCTGCGGCACTCCAGCACGTATATCCCGCAGGGAGGAATGTCGCCCCTCCATCGCTACCCGGAAGGTTCTCCCTTCCAAGAACGACGCCATTAGTCGCACGAGAGCCTCAACTGCCTTTTCCTAATCGGATCAGACAGGAGGTCAGGAGGGAGGTCATTCCGACGGCGCGCTTTGACCGGTGTGGTGGTGGTCGCCGCGGCCTGTGCCTCCCGGATTTTGTCCGTGAGACTACAGGCCGCAACTTTCACCTCCCCTGCGGTTTCAAGCTGCCCGTCGATAGTGAATTCGGCCATACAGTCTCTGAAGACCTGCCAGTCCACTCTCTGCATGGTCCGTTCCCGCTCCCTTTCGACCGCCGTCGACTGTAACGTGATTAGGACCTGTAGGTGCTGCGTGTCCAAGTCATACAGCACCTCCATGACCAGTGTGATGTGGAGGTTGTTGTGGATGACGATGTACAACACGTCCGGGTTCCGCCAGTGATCCGATGGAACGTGGGTTGTGCAGGGGAAGTATCCCCATCGTTCCGAATCCACCTGTAGTCTGGCGCCGGTGCGGTTGATGGTGGACGATCCCCAAGCGGTGTGCTAGGATTTCAAGTCACCAGCAACCCACAACTGGCCCCCGTTACCCAGTACGCGATGGACGTCGGTGAGGTCGAAACAGTGTGTGGGAGGCCCGTATGCCGCGTAGATTCTCAACTCCTCTCTCGATACTTGCACAACTACTCCGGTTGTGTTCATGTCGGAGAAGGCCTCTGCACGCCCTGCCGCTCGGCGACATAGTTCGCCATCTTGAGGTCGTGCCCAGGTCCCAGCCATATCTCACTAACAGTATGATGTGGATGTCGTACACCTGGGCGAGCTGTCTGAGGTCCTGGATTCTTCCTCGGATGCCGCCTGGGTTCCAGTAGATGATTCGCAATTGCTTATGATCCATCACCGGGTCCCTTCTGGCTGGATACGTGCGGTGTTGAGATTGACTGCTATATGGCTGTGTGCGGCCATATCCTGGGGTCCCTGCAGCGGATGTGTGAGCTCCTCCCTAATCACTTGTCTGAGTTCTTTAAACACGACTATTGTCTGTAGAGTTATATCAAAATATAATGCCATATGGAAGGAGTGACGCAACCATACCGTGATAAGCGACAAGACAAGCATCTATGTTTAAAACTAAAGGAAGCTTCGAAATAGCAAAGGCATAACTACTAATTTTTTTAGATAGTTCTTCAATATGTAATTTCCAATTTAGTTTGCAGTCAATGATTAATCCTAAAAATTTTGTCACTTTCACGTTCTCTATTTTATTCTTACTACTAATACTATTACTATTAAGATAATGTATATTAATTGTTGTAATAAAATGTCGTTGATTAAAGCTCATAATTTTTGTTTTGTCCAAATTAATTCCAAGATTATTTATGTAATG
>JAFELO010000210.1:249713-265640 GCA_017140195.1 Eumaeus atala
GGCTAATAGCTGTATATTGTACTACTCAAAACAAAACAAGGGCCACAAGTTTATTTACATTTAAGTGCAATTTAGTGAACTGAAAGTAACTGATAAGTAGCATTATATTCATATTACGAACTCTTCGGTGTTTGATCTCTTTTATGCCTTTTTTATTTTATGTGTTCGTGTTCCTAATTTGAAAGTATTGGACATCATTTTAAGAAAAAAATAATTGGATGTTATTCTTATGTTTTTCTTTGATTGTCTTCTTAACTTGTTTCGGTTATTTTAGGAAAAAAAGTATTACTTTTTCAATTTTAATTGATTCATTGATCATCTCGCGTTAATCATGCCACCAGTACGAAGGCACATGGATACAATTACAGCAACCAGAGCCATAACTATGATTCAAGAAGGATGTTCTCAGCGTTACGTGGGTATGCAGTTGGATTTTTCACCAAGAGCTGTCCAAGATGTATGGAACCGCTTCCAAGACAATGGCAGTGTTGCCAGGAGACCTGGTTCAGATAGAGTTCGCATAATAACGACTCATGAGGATCGGTACATCCAACTAAGTACTCGTCGTGATTGTACAGTGACGGCCCGTAAATTACAACACCACCTACGGCTGACAACGGGCACCCGTGTCGGTGATCAAACTAGCCGTAATCGATTGCAGGAAGACCAGCAAACGTCAAGACGACGACTTTTTCGAATTCCTTTGAGCAGAGTTCAACGTGCTAACCGATTAAGATTCTCCCGTCAGTATTTGAAATGGGGGATTAATCAGTGGGGCAAGGTGTTCTTTACAGACGAGTGCAAAGTAAAATTTCTTAATGATTATCAGCATGTTAGAGTATGGAGACGACGCGGCGAGCGGTTTTCGGAGGCCTGCATTCATGTGGTGGTTCCAACGTAATGGTTTGGGGTGGGATTAGTTTACACGGTAAAACCGAGCTCCATTTTAAATTCGGATACCGTAACTGCAGAACGTTACATTGAGGACGTCATCAGACCTCAAGTGATCCCATTTGCACAGCGAGTGGGGCCTGGATTCATCCTGATGCTATATAATGCCCGTGCGCACACAGCTCGATCAACCCAAACTGTCCCAGAAAGGGTCTCATGTTGAGATATTACCATGGCCAGCTAACAGTCCGGATTTAAATCCGATCGAGCAATTGTGGGACCAATTGAAACGAGCAAGGGGTCTACAACCAACAGCAGCTGACTGAGGCTTTAAAAGATGCTTTGAGATTCCAGATGAAAACGTGAGGAATTTAATCCAGAGTATGCATACGAGGTTTCTGGAGTGTATTGCTAAGAGAGGAGGACATACTCGTTATTAAAAAGAAGAAATAAAAGTGACAAGAACAGTAGTTTGTCTTTTTCCGGTGATTTCTTTTCTTCATGTTTTTATTCAAGATGGCCAATTTTATTATGAACATAAAAAAACAATTCTTGATCATTATTTTAAGCAATTGTTAGCCTATATTATAATGAATAACATTATTTTGTAGTTACATAAGTTATACAAGTTAATTTCTTTATTATTTTCATGATACATCAAAAAATCTTAGTGGCCCTTATTTTATTTTGCGTAGTATATTTGATATATATATGGTTCCATTAAATTATGTACATTGCCTCTAACGCCGTAAGCCTCAAGTTTTTTTAGCAATATCTTATGATCCACGTAGTCAAAAGCTTGGGTCATATCACAGAACAAGGAACATACTGGCTTTCTTCTCTTTGGGGTACAAGGAAAATTGTATGCAGCCATATTTATTGTTTTATTTCGTTCTATACATAAAACGTCATTATACTATGAATAGTCATAAAAATTTATATATCTATTTTTTTTTCAATGATTTTTTTATGTTATGGGACAAAGGGCTATTGGCCTGTAATTACGCATAAATTCGAAACTGGCCTTTTTATGTAGAGGCTTATTTTTTGGGAATGTTCCAGTGTCAATACATAAGTTTAAGATAAAGCTTAAGTGGGTAGATATATTAGGACCGACCGCTTTTACTACCTCGGTCGATAATCCGTCAATACGTACACTATTAGAGTTTTTTGAGATTTTTAATAATTGTATATATATCACTGGATACATAAGCATTGAATCTTTCTTATAAGTAATATTCGACGTGACATTCCTTCCGCAAGCGACCAGAGGTTTTATATTGTAATTAAAAAATCGTTAAAGCTGTTATAAATTATTTCAGGTCGGTATTATGCTGTTATCAACTACAATTTGTGTTCGCTTCGGATTATTTATTATGGTGTCATTATTAATATTCCATGTAGACTTTTTTTTGCAATCTTAATGTTACACCTGTTTTCCGCGCGTTGAGTTTGTGTTATGACTTTTTTTTGTTTTTTGAATTAGACAATGAATTTATTTTTATTATATGTAGTGGGAAACCTTCTATATGTAAACAACAGTTTCCTTTTTCTTCTGCAACATATTTTAGCTCCACGTGACAACCATTTTTGTTTTTTGCACACAGGTATCTTAGCAAATCTAATTGGAAAGCAGAGTTCATATAATAATTGAAACATATTTAAGAAGTACACAGTCATAAGCTACATTACAGTTTAATATAGTTCACTAAATGTAAGTCTCAAGACAATTTTTAAATTATTATCTTTACAAAAATCGCGTTGTTCCTTACGCCAATACTTCATTACGGGTGAACTCTTAATAGGATAATGAAACATCTGTGCGGTGATCAGATTACGCTAATTCTATCACCTGTCTTACAGGGTCTCTTAAATTTGTGTGCAAAATTATCCATGCAGGTGTTACTGATATATCTAGTCGGTTTATTCAATGATGATTAATACTTAGATTAAACATAGCCTATTCAATAGCCCGTTGAGCTACCGTAAAGTTGCGGACCAGTCCTAAATTAAGAGGCCATGTTTCGGCCACTTAGGTCATCACAAGGAGAACGCATTGGTTGAAGACCTTTGTCTTCCAAGGTCTGCGGTATAGGCGACGTGAGAATGTGACGAAGCGCCCGGAATGCTGCCCAATCCATTTGAATCCTTCTATCGGCTTCCTTCTCGAAGTCATATCTACCTAATTGCAATAGTTGCCAGAGGTAGACGTATCGGTCTACGACTCCGAGAATAGCACCACCAGATATAATAACAATATATCGGGAGGACTCATTTAGGCTGTGCAACATTTCCTGCGAGCTCTCCAAGGATGCCATGTTGGGTGTTATCTGTTTGACAGAATTCGTAACGAAGTCATAAGGCAGGAAATTAAGGTATCTGATCACACGACGAATGGGCTCGCTGAAGTGGCAATAGGCTGGTCACACACTCAGAACAGATGGCAGATGGGCCAGTAAGGGATGGATGCGAGTAGCAGATCTTTCGTCTTGGCGTTCATTGAGAGTGGCCTATGTCCAGCAGCGGATCGACGAGAGCTGATACTTATGAATAATGATACTCCATTGACATCCCCACGGTTATACAAATTCTCACCCATTTCGCCCTGCCTCCATACGCCCAAAGGTGTTCTGGACTCTTGTAAGCTATGCAAAACGAGTCACTCTAATGTTGTGCTGGGCCTTGGAAAATCTTTACCAAAAACACCATCTGCAAGAGATTCACTGGTCGAGCCAGTCTGATCCATGACAATGTAGCAATGAAACTTCGCAGAGGATCGAACATTTAAAAAGTAAATGAGCTTACAAAACAAATGTTTATTTAACATAATCTTATAATTAACGTAATACTCGTATAGTGGCGATAATAGTCAATTCGAACTTTATTAGCAATAGTCACCACTTAAAATATTTTAATTACAAAATTTATAATAATCAAAAAATATAATATCTTCATTCAGTGTAGCTTATAGTTACTAGTTGCGCCCTGCAGTTTTACCTTTTTATTTTTAATAATGTTAGCTAATCCACAGACATCCACAATACATTATCTTGCCGACACTAAAGAAGTTTTTAAATCTGACCAGTTATTCCCAAACTCAGGCATTGGCCAATCAAGCTCAAAAACTTTAATCCGAATCGTATTTGAATATGGACTTTTATGTATGACTTTTAATATAAAATATCAATCAATTTTTTTAATGCGTCTCATCATCAGCCTTTCTACAACTACCGACGCCCATGAACATACTCAGTTACATTAAGTTATATTAAGCACATCTTAGGTATAAAACTGCGCAATGTGCCCACCCACCTATTATTTCAAATGTTACTAACGTGTCATGGGAGTACCACAGCGCCAATCAGTGTAGTTAGGTTGAGAAGGTTAATTCCGATGTCTAAGAATATTTAAATCGGGTAAAATCGATTGAGTGTTAAATGTTATACCAGCCTTTACATCTGCTTAACGTGCAACTCTTTTTGGTGCTCATTTTTCTGCTTCATCTCCAATTTCAATATCCTTTCGTTTTGCTCCTAGATTTTGTCACTCAAAATTTCGACCTTCTCCATAAGACGTATCACCAGTCTCGTCAATGCGCTGTTCACGTTAATTTCGCGAGTTCTGCTTGTATCAGTTGTGTCAGAACCAGGACTTTCGCGAGTGAGGCTCGTATCTGTGTCAAAAATGGAAGTTTTGAGAGTTTTGTTTGACTCTGTACTGGCAACCGAGTTTTTGATATCGAATATGACCATAGATTTGAAAAATTCAGAATTTTTAAATTCTTTTATTTCATCTGTTGTCAATAAGAATAAAACTGTTCTCTCTACTTCATCGGCGTCAATGCACTTTAGAACCGAGTTCAATTTCTCAGCATACAGGGTTTGCAGTGACGGTTTGAGTCCATCGATTAGGTTGTTGGCTTTGTTCCAAAAATATGGGATGTTTTTGTTACTTATAGCATTGTACAATTCCTGGACCATTTCACGAAACAGAACACTTATTTTAGTCCCCCAATATTTCTTATCATTGGTACGATATATTTTCCACAGGAAAAGAGTTTTGATGTAATAGCTGGCAATAGCAGACATGCCGAAGGCATCGCGTAGTTTCTTCACCTGAAAATCACTATTATTATCACTACTTTTAGGCACCTCTGTCAATTATACTCATGACTAGCCTATTGCGAGCATAGTCATCCGATAAAACGCGTACCTCGGTACCACAGGCTACGAATAGAAGAAACCGTCAAATAAAGTGTTTTATACTCGCGGCGTATAATTTGAACCTGTTGGGACAAAGCAGCAGCTACCAACGGGGTCACCCACCAGACCAGACGGGAATGACCACCAGATATGGCTTTTGGGTGCAAATATATTTAATAAGCAGTCCACGACAAAGTAGCAACGAGGTAACAGGGCGTGGAGGAAGGTCTGGGGGGGCCAGGCCAGGCCTACTAAAAGAGGCCGCATAAGCCTTATCCCGATCTTGTGATATCACAACAGCGGCGCTAGTACTGGCATGAGGCCAAAGACGCGAGGTCAGAAAGGGCTCTTGTCCGGATATCGTCGGCTGGAATGCTGCCTGTCTTGTTGTCGCTTGCTTGAGCTTGTGATTTGCTCGAGTTCAATATCAGCCATATAACGTGACAAGAACACGCGGATAACCGTGGTGAGTGGAGAAAACGTTTACTTGATGGTGTTAATAACCACGATGCAGCCTGGTTAGAAGTTCTGAAGGAAAGAAGAATAGGGAGACATGCACAATGCAATACAATCATCAACAGCCAGTTTATCTGCAGAGCGTGTTGACGTCTCGGCCGCTTTCGCATTGTTCAGCTCTTGGCTTGTATAGCCATCAAAAACGGTGTATTAAGAATGCTGCATAAATCATCTGACATAGATGAAAAGGCCAATGACGATAAGTTGAACACCAAATGAGAGTTGTCAGCACAGATACAGTTACGCAAATGACGGATAATGACGGTTCAAGCTATGCGTTGCTATGGTTACGCGCTGCTTTTCGTGTCCCTGCTCGTGCCGCACGTCCTCTGAGACCGTAAATGTATTACCGCGCATTCAAAGTAAAAGGTTCAACTTATACGCCGTGAACTATACCTATCCTAGTTGACGGTCGAGGCGATTAGTCTAGTCGGTGTTATTGCAGTATTACAATATAGTTTGTGGACTAATGTTAGTCGTATGTTTATACTACCACTTGTGTTCTTGAACGTAGCGGAAATTTGAAATGCAAACATGTTACAAATAAGCGAATTCTTATTATTTTACTTTAGGTTCATAGCTGAAAACATACAAAAAAAGTTAACACAAATAATTGACAATTAAAACTAGTCTAATATAAATGATGGTAAAAAATATTTTGTATATTAAAATAATCAATTTCTAAACGCGTAATTTTGCGACGTTGTCAGCTCGGTAAATGTAAACATTCCGGTAACAATTTAAAATCTGTGGTGGGACCGGAAGTACAAGCACTAAACTAATTTATATAGAGAGGAATGTAGCCCACATACTTCAGTAACTAGATGTCATTATCTGTATCAATTATTGAATAATTAATACATACCTACAATACACGTGTAGTTTAATGATTGGTTATTTTTCATGATCAAATACTATGCGTTCTTTGTAAAGAAAAATAATAATATGGATCATTGTTCTTACTGACAATTGATCATAAGGTATGCGACTCAAATGAGTTGATTTTTTACGATAAGTGGACGTTCTACCAGTTCTTTATTTCATACCTAAGGAAATCATTAAAACATGTTACTTTAGTTGAACTGGAAATCATCTTATCTTACCAGTCTAATGGTCATTTTTAAGTTTTTGCAGTCTTTAATCATTTCCCGCTCAAAGTCCTGGAAGGACAGACGCCAACATCTATTTTGAGCACATTCATTTTGTTCAGATTTATTAGGCTTTGGAACCACAAACCACTCTTTACACTTGTAACTCTCGGGCGCCCTGCAATTAGGAACAATGATAACTTTACAAGAGCTGCCTGAGTGATCACAAGCAGGTATTGCTGTCCTCGTATAAAAACCAACATGAATTATCGGCTACAAACTTTCAAACTACACAATTGGACCAGAGATATGAAGACTCCTGTGTAGAACGTGACCATATTGATTTATAAGGAGATAGTAGTAAGCTTAAATTCTCACCAACACCTTTTTTTCTAAATTCAGTTTAAAGTGTATTCGGGCATATATATTTGTGTTATATCAATCATGTACACAGAACTTGAGAAGATAGGTGCGATCGTTCACAACAACCATTCCGTTCAGATCATTTAATGCCTTCTGTATGACGCTGTGTAACCAATGGCGAAACTTGTTTTGAAGGAAATATTTATCTGTGTCCCTCCAGTCACGGGTGACTTTGTAGCAAGATTCCCATTCCTACAAATCATTTTATAAATGTAGTGCTAATTTTGCAAACAAGCAGACAAAAGCCTTTTGGTGGCTCATATTTGGAAGACATGTATACATGGGCACTATAATTTAAAACAAGAGGTAAAGTATGTCCTACACTAAAACTGAAGCGCCATTGAGACACTTGAACAACTGTATTTCTAAATATTTACAAGTATTTAGAAATACAGTTTCTTAACTGTCTCAATGCCGCTTTAGTTTTCGTTTTATTTCTTTTTGTTTATTTATTCTTTTTATTGAGGGACCACATACAATCAGGATTATGATATCTCCGGATATCATCATCATTTACTAAGTGGTGTCACCTTGTGAGACATTATGATAGGTACCCCCAAATTATTTTAAAGAATGTAAAGCAATTACAAAACCTTTTATTAAATTTAAATAGGTATAGGTAGAATATAGGCGGAGACCTATATTCTACCTAGATTCCTAAAGTAGATATTCTAAATTACGCGCCTTACATCTTATATCATTATTAGTTAATTAGGTGGCTGAAGAATAGCTTTTTTTTTCGGAGGGACCTAATACCGGTTGGCGGCGCTAGTCCAGCCTCAACAGTTCGACTGACTACGAAGACTTTTTTGTCTTCAGGTTTAGGGAGACGATAAGGGGACATACCCCCCCCCCCCTCTTTTCCCGCAGATGGGAAGAGAAGAACCGGGTTGATTGTGGGCGTACCCTAGTGATTATTTTTGGGACCGAAGGGGGGGGGGAACGGTCCCCCTCCCCACTCTAGTGGGACGGCGCGCGCATTAAGTTGCGGTGTCGTGGATAAGGATAATTGAGCTCGTTTAGTGTTTGGCTTATCTGAGGCCGGCCTCCTCGCCCCCCCCCCTCTGACGGAGGGGGTCGATTTGCGCTACAAATCGGCAAAAGCCGTATTCTTAATTTATTTATTATTAGAGCTCTGTAAAGTCGCGTTATTTTATTACTATCAATCTAAGCTCTCGACTTACGGATTCGAACCCGGGATCGTTTCCGTAAGCGATGTGAGTTTGACATTCTGTCAGTCATACGTTATAACTGTGTCACTATATGTAAGATTTCATCGTTCGACCGGTACGAGCGGTGTATATCGTATTGGTTCTAGCAGGAAAAATACATTTACGCACCATCCAGCTGACCCAAGGGGGCCTGAAGTGTGTCGGGCTCAGGTCGTGAAGCGATAGCTACTACTGACTAAAAACTGCTATCCGTTAGTTGGCCCTATTGGCATTTTACTGCGGGAGCGTGTCTTGGTGTGTCTTTGCTTGTGTTCTTGGGCGGACTTTGCTACTGCTATCGCGATCGCGTCGTCGGCGTCTCGCAATACGTGCTTCGGCCGACGGTAACGGAAGTCGGTTAGTAACGTCGGGTCGTATTCCGACGTTTGAACGATTATTTTATTTTTGTGATTAAGGGCACGATCAAAGAACTTTTGAGACAGCTCTTTGAAATGTCCTTTTATCGAAGTCGCTGAAGAATAGTGTTGTATTGTTTGTTAACGTGACAGTGTAAGTATTTTAAATATACTCAATAAAGTACTTCTACTAACTATGTTATCAATACTGATAATGAAGCCGCCATTTTTGTTTATGAGACTTGGAAGGATTGAATATGTTATACTTGCTCTTTGAACAAGGACTATTAACCGAATATTAGTCAGAAACCATACCAGTAGAGACCTGACATGACAGAAGATAGTTATTTAAATAATGGCACTACAGGGTTCAGGTTCTATTAATTAGAGTTCAAATTCAAGCATCAAAGAAATTATCAGTCCCAGTCTTATTTATCTAGCACAATGATGGCCTTCTTTGATAAATGGGCCTGGGGTACCTGAGATTAGTATATTCAAACAAACTCCGCAGCTTTATAATTAATTACTTAATGTTAGACTACTTAATGTTACTATATGTTATATAATTATATTATTATATAACATAGTGTTTTTATTCTAACATTAACAAATAGTTGACTGCTAACTAATTCGTCTTAAATTCTAATAAGCTATAATATGATGGTTGATACATATTGCATAATGAATAACATAATACAGTTTATTGTGATCATATTTTTCGGATGGACCTGTCGCTGTTGGTGGCGCAAATGCCCTCGCCCCTACAGTTCGTGGCATCTATGGGATCACTAATGATTTTTATTAAGTTGAAATAATGCCATCTACTGGAACGTCAAGTAATGTGCTTGGGTGATTTCAATACATGGGGGCATGACAGCTGTGAGTTTTTATAGTCTTAATTTAACATTCAGAGTGAGAGTGATGGGAGATGGGGTTTACTTGTTTAGAGACAAGGGCGAAAGGTTGTCCTTTCTACTGTATCAAGCTTGCCGCATTACTACATTGTGTCTTTTGAATTTATTGTTCAGTTATTTGAGAAATAAAGACTTTTAATAATTAAAGGTGTTATTATTTCGTGTTCCATGTGGTATATGACCCTTCTGATAATGAGATTTATGGCCTGAATTATGAATAAAAAATAACCTTTTGTTTGTCCAGATGGTCAAATGCATTTGTTATTTTCAGTTTCACAAATCCTGGGCTTTCGTTTTCTATAATGATACCGTGTTCACTGTCGCCATAATTAATTGGTAGTCTAATAACTATGTCCATGTCAAACTCATCCAGCTTTCCCACCTTAATACCGTCTGCTACACTTCCACCATATGTTACCTAAAAATGTAATTTTTATGTGCAATATTTTTATAAAAATTAATGAAAAGTATAATACGCCATGTTAGTATGAGAAATTGACATGTTGTGTTAAGTTCACTTGACCGAGATGCAGATGTGCTGTGGGCACATTTAAGGTGAATTCAAGTGGCAAAATTCAAGTTTATTCAAGTTTTAAGAAAAAAAAAACAGCATCAACAATTCTTCACAGATCACACCAGTTACTTAGTGGGAAAACAAGAGCATAAAATATGGTTATCATCAAAATAATGTAAGATGGTGGTCGCTATTTATGCAAATACACCAGCTAATATAGTCCTATGAATGAGCCACTTTTAGAGGACACTGGAGTAAAAGTAACACAAATTTTGTAGTCAGAAAAGGATGCACTGGTTATGTTAACTCTCAAGATTTGTAACAAATGCAACTGACATTGTTGCTACTCAATGTTTCTGAATTTCATCATTCTCCACCAGCACAGGAACACACAAGAATCCACCTTCCTCCTTTTGTTAAAAATCGACCTCAACCAAAGCAATGTCAGCTTGTTAAAATCAAAGCAACCTCAGCTTGTTAAAAAAAAGCACATTTTCTTTTTAAATATAATATCTGTCTTGTTCAGACCAAACTTTAGATCAATATCCTCATGAGAGTCCTTTAGCTAACTGACTTAATTTGGTGGTAGCTGCTGTGCGTGCTGGAGTGTGTGTACAGATGTGTGCAGGTATGGATTCATTGATCATTAAAGAGGGTTAACAAACCACTATGTTAAAGGTTGAAATTGTGTTGTTGTTATTAGAACAGCTACATTACTGTGATATGAAATAAAAATAAAAACTTTTCATGATCTTGTTATTATGGTCTCTTAGCTTTATCATTGAAAAAATATTACTCTGGTTGCTATAAATTTCAGAATTTATTAGTATTAATAATACTGTTGTCTAAGATGAATTTTGGCTACAGTGAATATGTATATTGAGATATGCCATCTGGATTGGTATCTACTCAGGGCCTACTATAATGGCTGAATGTTTTTCGCAGACACAAGTGCACTCTCTAATCCCTCATTCTCATATTCAAGTGGGTCAGCAACACAACAAGACAGGAGAGGAATTAAGCATGGGGCTACTGACTTATCATGCTCTCCAGGGGAAGGTGTTGTAAACACCACCAGTTTCCTGACTCCAGACTGTTGTTAGGAATTGAAAAATCCTAATAATCCTTTTTTTGTTTTGTGTCAACCAGAGACCTTGTCTGTCATTGAACGTGTTCACCACTAGACCATGAGGCAACTTATCAGTAATTTTTTAATGTATTGGCATAGATGTCTCAAATAGATCGGATGTTATTGTGTATTACTTGGTCGAATTATCTCTGCAGTCGGAACCTGATGCTTGTGACATTTCATCAACACTTTGTACAGGGGGAATGGCTCCGCATACTATCAAGGTATGTGATAATACCAAATGATATACTTTTAACACCTTATGGACTTACCTACTTATAAACCTGGCAAATAAAGATTTATTTATTGATTTATTTATTTAAGATACGAAATAACTCAAGATAAATGTATGGTGTCGACATACCTGACTTGCGTATTAACCAAAATAATTACATTTTTCTTCCATCTTTTGCTTAATTTGATCAAATACACGCTTAAATATTTCCTGTGATTTTTTGAAATCGTCATCTTTTATTGCAATGAATTGCTTAAAGACTTCTTGCAAGTATACATCCAGATTCTTTTTTCTTGCAGCCATATTTGATTTCTGTATAATATAATAATTTTTTAGCTGTATCATGAGAGTGGCCTAAATATAATATGCCTACACGAGATAAATGTTAAAAAAAATCGCTACTCCTTGTAATGCTACGAACTTTGCTTTTGTAAATGTATATCCAACAGTTGTTAAAATATTAAACAACTAAATAAAAGAGATTTAATTTAGTACACCATTGCTGTGACAATTTTAAAAACTTAAGTATTACAACAATATTTTAAATTAATACATTGTCATCAGATAATGTTCCTAAAAATGCGTTCCTTGAGGGTAAAGTACATTATTTATTACAAAGACCGCTAAACGAAGTTATGAAGTATACTTAAATCTACAAACTATATATAATATCTTAAGATTGCAACTGGACATACCCAACTAATATTAGATATGCACACTGAAGTGATTCAGGAATTTAAAGAATAAACTATCACTTGTTCCAAATCACCATGAATGCCAATCGGCAATCACGTACTTATGCGATATGTTCGTAGTGTTCCTTTATATAAAGGTTGTAGCGTTTGCGACTAATGCGTTTCGTCCACGTAGGTGGTCTCTTACTTCGCAGAGCTATGTAATACATCGAAAGTCTAGAATAATTCATAATTAAAACTTGGTCCACAAACAATTTTTTGGGATTCCCCATGAAAAATTATAAACAATAGGACATGAACTTAAGTTTTAACTTTTGATGGACTTTGATTTCCAGTATATAAGTATTATCTATGGATTTTACAATACAGTTTGTGACTTTGACACTTGGACAGGCCGGCCAATCCATAGTTATTATAGATAGAGAAGGGATGCCATAGCCCGTTATATGACGAATACTGGCAATCGAGATAATCACAAACTATATAGTACTACTACGTATAGATAATATAGATAGAGACGGGATGACATACGTAGCTATACAGGCTCACATGAAAAGTAGTACTGAATGTTAAAGCACGTCTTTTTTCAGGTAATTCCTGATGGATTTGATCACATCATTTGGCGTCTGAAACTTAACTTGAGGAGATACTTATTTTTAGGAATATACCGACATCATAATGTGTTATGGATTTTGCGAAGGAGTTTCGTTACGTGCACACAATGAATACATGCGGCGATATCCTACTCGACGAGTACTTGATGTTGGCGTGTTCGATAGGGTTTAACGAAGACTACGAGAGACATGATGATGATAAGTTTGTAATGCACGCGGCAAGGCAATACCCCTACCATTACACATCAGTGCAAGTTATCGAGGAGGGGGATCCATCAAGGCATCTTGACTTCTGCAGATTTATGCGCAATGCCGATATCCGGATCCGAAGATCCGGAGTTTTTCAAAACTATTATGTGGACAGATGAGTCTAAATTTGACAAAAACGGCATGACAAATTACAAGAACGCCCATTATTGGGCTCCCAAAGATGAAGGTAACACTAATAAAATAAGAATCAAATTGTTGCAAAGGAGGTTCAGCCTAAATGTGTGTGTGTGGGCATAACAGCCAATTACTTCGCCGAACCACACTTTCTACCCGATAACTTAAGTGGCGAGACATACGAAGACTTTTTTAGGGAAGATTTGATGTCTTAAGTTTACGCTACATAAAAAATTTAATAAACCGCGATAAAATTCGTAAAAGTAGTTTTATTGTAATGAGGGAAGAGTTACCATCTTTGATGGGAGACTTACCTCTTACATTGAGACGAGACATGTTTTATCAACATGATGGCTTAATAGCCATCATGTTGGACCCATAGCATGGCCAGCGAGGAGCCCCGATCTAACGCCCACGGATCTTTATGTGTAAACTTTAGTTTACAATCAAATAGCTCCGATCGAAAGCGTGGACGTTTTGCGAGAAGAAAATTTCAATGCGGCTGAAGAAATGAGGCGTTGGAGGTTCTGTTCTGCCTCAGGATGTAACGGATTCGATGTTAAAAAAGGCTCTAGGAACTCAAAAGGTTCTACACGAATTTGCGGATTTATAGGCTCTATATAGGTGTTCTTGAAGCGAATGCAATCGGCCTTCTTTGACCGTAGGGTCCTTGGAAGAGTACTCCTCTTAAGTCATGGAAGGATGCGTCAGTCGTTAATGTAAATGATTTTGTAAAGTCGGGATAACTGGGAACAGGGGCTGTAGTCAGTTTATTCTTTAAAATTTCGTAGGCTAGTTGGTCCTGGTTTTCCCAGATAAAGGATTGATCCTTTTCTAGAAGTGAAGTTAATAGTTTCACAATTTTTTAAAAGACTGGAATGAATCGTCTGTAATATGATCTTAAATCCAGGAATGATTTAATATCTTTTTTTTTGTGGCGTTTGCGGGACAGGGAAGGTTAAAGCCGTAGTCCACTACGGCTCTAACTTTTTCGGGCTAATCCCGAACTTTACACCATCGGAGGATTCACTGGCAACGATGGGTATCCGCTGTATCGGCGTCGATCACCAGATGACAACGGTCGAACTGTCACAACAAAAGTGAAAAGAATGGATTTCGTTGTCGACAACAGTTGGATTGTTCCATATTCGCCACTTATTTCTAAAACGTTCAAGACACATTGCAACGTTGCATACTGCAATTCAGTTAAGTCCATAAAATATATTTGTAAATATGTCACGAAAGGCAGTGATATGGCGGTTTTTGGATTGCAATCCTCAAATACCAACGATGAAATTTCACGCTATCAAGTTGGTCGTTATGTGAACTGTAATGAAGCGGTTTGGCGTATATTCGCATTTCCAATTCACGAACATCATCCTACTGTTATACATTTGGCGGTGCATCTGGAGAATGGCCAACGAGTATATTTCACGGCTTCGAATGCTACGCAACGTGCTGAAACACCACCAGCAACTACATTGACCAGTTTTTTTGCAATCTGCCAAAGCGATCAGTTTGCACGAACTTTGCTTTACTCGGAGATGCCACGGTATTATACTTGGAATGCTTCATCCAAGAATTTTCAAAGACGAAAGCAAGGTGATGCGGTTCCTGGGTATCCAGATATGCGTTCTACTGATGCTGTTGGTCGTATGTATACAGTTCATCCAAAGAATGATGAATGTTTCTATTTGCGGATGTTGCTGGTAAATGTGCGTGGTCCAACTTCATTTGAGACACTACGAACTGTTAATGGTGTAATATGTACATATCGTGCTGCATGTGAAGAATTGAACTGATTAGAAAGCGATACCCATTGGGATACGACAATCGCTGAAGCCACTAACTCTGCATCTCCAAGTCAGATACGCACATTATTCGCTATCATAATTTCGACATGTTTTCCATCAAACCCATGTAACCTGTGGCACAAATACAAAGATAGTATGTCAGAAGATATTTTACATCAAAGTCGTGTCAGTTCCAGAAATCACGATATTGAGATGAATGAGGAGATACATAATCGTGCTTTACTCTTGATCGAAGATATGTGTTACCTCATGTGCGGTAATTTATTAATCAGGTTAGGAATGCCAGCGTCAAATCGTGAAATGAATGACGCATTTAATCGAGAATTGGAACGGGAACGTGAATATTATCACCAGGAATTAGATTTAGTAGTTCAAAGGAATGTACCCCTGATGAATTACCAACAAAAGGAAGTTTACTTTAATGAAGGCAATCGCTGATGAAAATGGTGGTTTATATTTCCTAGATGCCCCTGGTGGAACTGGCAAGACATTCCTTATGTCATTAGTTTTAGCAACTGTTCGGGCGAGATCCAACATAGCGGTTGCAGTTGCTTCTTCTGGAATAGCAGCCACATTACCCGTACGGCTCATTCAGCATTCAAATTACCGTTAAATCTTCAAACTATTGAAGAACCAACGTGTAATATTGCAAAACACTCAGCAATGGCCAAAGTTTGAGCGGCATCGAAACTCATCATCTGGGACGAATGCACAATGGCGCATTAAACGTTTACGTGCATTAGAAGCACTTAACCGAACATTAAAAGATTTACGCAATGACTCGAGATGTTTTGGAGGAGCAATGATTTTACTGTCTGGCGATTTCCGCCAAATACTCCCAGTAATTCAAAGATCTACGGCTGCCGATGAAATAAACGCTTGCCTCAAATCGTCAAATCTATGGCGCTATGTGAAGAAACTGCAGCTGACAACAAACATGA